>LGTU01000633.1:0-21336 GCA_001314425.1 Phytophthora pluvialis | reverse complement strand
TTAATCCATTTACACTCGGACAACATGCGCTAAAGAAATACTCCTGAATAAATGTGTTAGCTTTTTTCCATTAGTTTTCGTTTTAAGCGCTTTTGAGTGAGATGCGGCAACGAGATCGTCCTTGCAGGTCACATCAACGATATGACTTCGATGTCACCTTTGCAAACATGCGATAGTCGAGTTTCCCGTTGATATCTTTGTCAACTTCGATGGAGTTGACGATCGTCGTGTATACAGTATCATGCAGCAGCGCACACTCTTGTAAATTACTAGTGCGTCACTGGTCTGTTCCTGATAGGCTTGCACGGCCCCGCTGGCATCCACAAGGTTCTTCTGAAGCCGATGGATATTGTCTTTCGATTGTAGCAAGCTTTGGATCCTACGTAGCAGGCCTCGCAACAAATCACTACACAATTATACCGGGCGTAGAAGGTTGTGATGTATTGAATGCGCGCTAGCCGCGAAGAACTAACTTTTAAACTAGGCAACAGGCCACGCAACATACAGGAGAACCCTCCGCAGCCCTGGTAGTGAAAGGGTCATTCGCTAATTATAAAATCCAGAGCTGTTCCGTGTGCACGCGCGGCTTTGTTTTTGCCAAGCTCGACTCCCCCTATTGCAAACGCTCCGTTTGTGCAAACATTGCAAATTGTGTGCACCCTATGGATATGTTTATCTGCAGGCATTGGGCAGGACTGAACCCCGAGTCTGCCCCCCCCCCCCCCCTCCTCCTTCAAAAGCACGGGCTGTATAATTCCCGTTCCAGATTTGGGTTATGACCCAAATCAAGGTGACCAGCTCAGAACGAGGAGTCCTGTCACCAGGCTGCAGCTCCTGTTGGCCATCGCTGCATCGTGCAGCATTCTGTACATGTATCGTCGACATTGTTGACATCAGCAGCCTCCATGAACGGCGTAGCGCCCCAGCTACGACGCATGAAATTCACCTCATTGCCCGTCACGGCATCCCATTTGCTTTGCACGCTGAGCTCCAGTCCTGCGGAGCCCTAGAGATGTCGTTACGGAGAATAATTTCAACGTGGGTTATCACCTGCAACACCGGAAAATGAGCGCGATGTGATTGAGACGTTGTCGTCCCGCGACTAACAACAATGCATCAGCCTAACGAAAGAGTCTGCAGTAATACTGCAATGAGCCCGACTGCAGTTGCGCACGAGTTCACCAGATAAAGTAAGGGGCACCCACTGCTGGCAGCATCGTGTTCCTACATTTCGGTGTCAAGTTGTGCCCCCAACTTCACGCCTCAAGCTGCTTGAGGCGTGAAGCTTGAGTCAAGCATGAGAGCCAAATACAGAGAGCTCACATAGATGCAGTTTGGACGTACGACATCGTGCCGTATAACCCAACACGCTCTTTATACTGCCGGCATCTTGAATAAATTCCCAATGTACGCACTTACACAGACTTTCCGGACTTCATTTTCTTCATTGCTGGCGTTCAACACGTTAGATCGTGCACCAGCAGCAGCCTGCGGTTGAGGGCTATTCGCACCAGTCGAAGGTCACTTGCAACGGGCACGAATCCGGCGAGTCCGGCGAGTCCGGCGAGTCCGGCGCCAGCACGCAGCTAACACGCGCTGGTGCAACGAGTGGCCAGCGCGTCGAACTTTGGTTTGTGATAGTGTGTGTGTGTGGGGGGGGGGGGGTGTTGAAGACCAGTGGCGACCCACACCTCGCCCCGCGGCGGCGTATGGAGTGACTAACGTTGGTAGCACAGTGCCCTCCACCTGTCCCTCGGCCAAGGCCATGCCGCGCTACCAGTCAATTCGACACCAACATAATGGATAAAAGTGGGCGACGTGAGGACGGCGTCAAGTGAAGCGCACAGCAAATCGAGCACCTGACTTGCCTCCGGCACGCGCCGGCGCGTGCCAACCTTTTTACAGCTCTTCCCATCGAGACAGCACCCGCTGCCTCGCCTCAACGACATTCGTCTGCAGGTGCGGACGGCGTGGCGTGTCGGACTTTTCTAGCCTGACGTGAACTTCATATGCACGCGCCTTGCGGGTGGCCATCTGAAACTCGTTCAGCCGGCTGGCAACGAAGCAGCGAAGCTGAAGTGATCGTCATTCATCCTGCCTGCTGCGGCTGCTGACGTCCAGCACGTAAATCCGACACAAACTTGGAGTTTGTATGCTCATCTGGTTTAACACGCGGGAGTTGTCAAGCTCTGTCGCAGAATCTGCACGCTCTTCCCTGTAATATCGGATACGCAATGACCACTTAGTCCAGGAACCTGTATACCCCGATATAAATCTCAATGATGCAATGCTGGAATCCCTTGGTTTTAGCGCAATCGGATTGGCTGAAAGCAGGCTGCCTGCATGGTCGGCCAACGGTGTGCACCACGCAAGCAAGCGCCGATTAGCCCGGACGCCGTGTGTGGCCTGTAAAGAAGGGGAGGCCGCGCAATCGCGAACCTCGCTCCGACTCGACAAGCTCTCGGCGGCGATCAGCTCCAGCTCCACACGCAGAACGGACAGCAGACCATGGCCGCGATGGACGAGGACTGGGAGGAGTGGACGCCTGAGAAGGGCTCCTTCGTGCACCACATGCTGGCCGGCTCGGCCGCAGGCGTGGCCGAGCACGTGTCCATCTTCCCCATCGACACCGTCAAGGTGCGGCCACGGGTCTCTCACTGTCCATTGGTCCGTCAGCCTGATACCTAACGCTAATGCTGTTGGTTGCTCCACTGCAGACGCACATGCAGTGCCAGCGGTGCCCCGTGAACGGCAAACCGCTCAAGCTGACGGCCACGCAGACGGCGCGCCAGCTCGTGGCGGAGGAAGGCCCGCTCCGCCTCTTCCGGGGCGTCAGTACCATGCTGGGCGCCAGTCTGCCGGCCCACGCCGTGTACTTCTCGGTGTTCGAGGCGGCCAAGAAGTCGCTCGGAGCCGACACCAACACGCTCACGCCCATGGCCTCGGGCTCGGCGGGCGTCATCGCCACCGTGTGCCACGACCTCATCATGACCCCCATGGATGTACGTAGCCAGCTAGCTACCAATGGGGTGGCGTGCTGCTTTGTTTACCGCGGGCGGGTCCTGACTTTGTGTGACGGATGCAGGTCGTCAAGCAGCGTCTACAGTTAGGATACTACAATGGAGTGGCAGACTGCTTTCAGACGGTGGTGAATTATATTGCTGGAACTCTGCGTCTCCGCCACTGTATCAAAGTTACTGGGGTTAACTCACAAAAGATTGCTGTGGTGGCTGATATTATCAGGTTATGAAGCACGAAGGACTGCGCGCACTGTATATTAGCTTCCCCACTACGCTCCTGATGAACCTGCCGTACAGGTATGCGACGTGGCAGTGTTTGGTGCGATGGAGTAGCAGTACTAAATGGCGTGTTTGCTTTACGCCAATTGCAGTATGATTATGGTGTCGATGAACGAGACTTTCAAGAAGATTTTGAACCCGTCGGGAGAAATGAACGTCTCGGCTTATATGGCCTCTGGTGCCGCGGCTGGAGCCCTGGTACGATGTTTAGGATCTGCGGAAACTGCTTGCGTAGTGCGTTTTATCTGACTTTTTCCCGCTGCGTGCACCGCTTGCTGTCGTGGATAGGCTGGCGCGCTGACGAACCCGCTGGATGTGGCCAAGACTCGGTTGCAGACTCAGTCCATGATGGTCGCGGAAGAAGCTTCTTCGGTAGGAACCCGCGCCCCCTCTCGCGTGAAGTCGGCTTCGATGTCGCCTCGCTTCTCGAAACCAGAGCTTCAGGTTCTTGTGCATCCCGCTCAGGGCCTCTCTTGCTTACATTGCTCCTGTTTGTTTGCTGTCGTATTCATTCACAGTGTCCATCTCGTACCCGTTGTGCGCAGCTCCAGTCGCGTGGCGTTTCCATCACGGTCCCCCCTTCGTGCTCGATTAACGGCCGCCCTGGAGTACGTTGACGTGCATGACATTTACAGTTGGTCCTCCCGAGGATTCTAACGTGGTTGTTGGCGCTTTCCTCTCTCAGATTGAGCGGGCAGAGCCGGTTCTGCGTCGACAGTACGCCGGTCTGATGGACGCGCTGATTCAGATTAAGGCGCAGGAGGGCTTCGCGGGCTTCTTCCGGGGCGTGTACCCGCGCCTGCTGGTACATGCGCCCTCCGTGGCGGTGTCGTGGACCACTTTCGAAGTATTAAAGAAGACCCTCGACCGGGTGGGCACCGACGACGACTAGTACCGATCTTCTGTCCATTTGAACCATCTACTGCCAACGCGAGGTTTTTATCCTGAACTGCGTCGAGGAGATACACGCAGAAGCCCGACGACCAGAAAGGCACCCAGAGAACGACACGGATCTTGCAACAAGCCGCTGGGCATTTGACCAAAAGGGAAGAATATATAGAGTTACAACGAAAACGGAGTCAAGTCTATTCTTGCAGGAGTCATGTCAGCTACGAGAACGTCAGAGCCTAGCCAGCATCTGCAGGACCTGTAACGTCTTGCCATTTACGCTTTGGTAAGTGAAGCGAAGGCGTAGGAAGCCGACGTTACTCGGTTTGCAAAATCTTCCGGTGCTGTTGTGTGCGGTCTCGTGTGTTTTGTTCGCTGGTAGTGGGGCAGATAGGCATGGTGCAGTCGTCTCCTGGGCCTGAAGGCGGCGTACTATCCTCTGGCGTCGACTCGACTGGGAATGACTCCGAGTGCTCAGGCGCCCAACTATTAGAGAAGATCACGGTTCCCCCCGCACAAGAGCTCAAGCATCGATCCAGTGCTGCTCAACGGTCTGAGGACGTCTGTTTGTCGCGCATTAGCTCCTCGAAGACTTTAATACGGTCGAGTTCCGACAGCAATATCCGGGCCGCAGTCTCCCCTCTTCCAAGCACGACTGGTGCTCATGTCGAAGGTATGAAGCAGGGCCAGAAGCGCGAAATGGGTTTCTCCCGCCGTCAAGCTGCAGAGGAGAGCGACACCTTTCTGAGCGCGTCGATGCAGCTCATGCACTTGAACGGGGAGGCTCGGCAGCACGTGCGTCAGCTGTGGACGTCAGTGCAGCGATTGGGTCGAGAGAACCAGATCAGTGATGCCGGCATGGATCTCCTGTATGTCGAGCTCGGCAACATCCTCAAGAGTATGAGCGCAGAGAAGCTCGAAGCTACCAAACACGTCAAAAGCGGTCGATTGGTCCTGCTAGCTTCGTCCCCAGCTAGCAATCCTGGCGCGATAGGCGGCGGTGCAGCAGTCAAAGCTCTCTTTGGCGCGAGACCAGCAGCCCAATTGATGCAGTGCTCATTGTCTGATGAGCAGAGCAAACTTGAAATGACTCCCATCCGGCAAGTGCCTGTTCCAGCCAGCAGTAGCAGTACCAGCACTCCACCAAATCCCCTTGCCTCAACATTGGGCAGGTTTGCGCTGCCTTCTACAGCGTCGCTGATGGGAATGATCTCCGATGCCTTTCAAGAGGAGCCAACCACCAGGGTTATCAGGCTGCAAGGCTGTCAGGTCCGGAGGCTTGTTCCCAAATCTCCTAGCAACGAAGCCACCAGTGTGGGCGTCGCAGATGATGGCGAGTTGGCAAGGACAACGAAGATCTTTCACCGTTTTCAACTGCTGGCTCCTTACAAGACGCAGATGAGTGCTCCTACGGACGGGGCTCGTAGCGACATCCTATTCCCTGGCAGAGCTCCTATGCCATACGAGTCGTTCATCTTCGAAGTCCCCACGCCAACTTGTGAAGCTGGTGGAATTGAAGCGGACTTGGATGCTGAAGCTCAAGTCGACGACTGGGTTTGGGTCCTGGATCGAGTCTGCAGATTTCAGCTTCATCGACTGGAACACGCTCTTCGAGAGGCTCCGACAATTGGTATGCGCTTTGCCACGCCTAATTTCTGGCCGTGTACTAACATTGTGTTACTGGTATTATCATGTAGAATGCTACCGCGAGACACTACAACGCCATTTTCCTGTCTGTATCTCGCTCAGTTGGCTCCGCAATCGAGTGGATCACCCAACGCTGCAACGTCGCGCAAGTGTTAACTTGACCATGATTCAGATTGTGAAGGACCTTGGTCGCGACAAAGTGCTCTTGGATGGCCATCTCTTCAGTGCTGCCAACCCATTCGAAGGTGACGACCTGGAATCGGACAGTGTGTCGGAGGTGGTCAAGTACATGGTCAAGAAAGTGCTCGAGTTCGAGCAGGAAGCCACTTCACAGAACAGAGTTCATGGGAAGACTGGAGCCTCAGCAGTTCGATCTCACCAACCGTTCTCCCCAGCTCATCGCTTTGCAAAGAACTGCGAGGCACGAGCTCTTGCGTTTGTCGAGCGAGTTCTTCAAGGCAGCTCTCGAACTCAAAGTGGCGGTGACATCTACGACGCCATCAGCTTCTTCTGCCAGCATGAGCACGTGTCCATTTGCCCGGTGTCCCAGGATGCACATCCCGTTCAGATGCGAGTCACCACCGATGTCGCCAAAGGAATTTTCCAAGTGGAAGTCCAAGTCTGCATGCAGTTCAAGGTGATCGAGCTGACACCAAGTTCCCCAACGCCTGCTTCATCGAATGAAGAGGACGCTTTCTCTTCAGCGATTGATTCAACCACAACAGACTCTCTCCGTGATAATTTGTGCGAATGGGCAGTGCTGGAAGGAATTCTGTCGCGACAATTCACGCTGGGTCAACTGTCGGCTCCTGGTACAGTCACCATCAACTACATCTCACCAACAGGAAGTTGAGGCAGAAGGTAAAGAGGAGCGAGAGCAGGAGCGCCCGCAATAATGTTAAGAGAAAAATAGCAGAACTTGGTCGAATTCGTCTACAGAAGCTGTGGCACAAGGCTAGTCCGACCGTCCAAAAATTGGGGCTTGACGTTCTCTTCTTCAGTCGGGCCTGATCCCACACTGGCTCGGCACAAGGGGCATGAACGCTCATGGTCAAACCACTCGGTCACGCATTCTTCACAGAACATGTGCGAGCACGCGAGCTTAACGGGCTGACGCATGGTCTCGTAGCAGATAGAGCAGTCCGGCGACCCCGCTTCCACTAGCTCGTCGTGCGAGACATACACCCCGAACTCGAGCCCTAGCGTAACGAAGGAGCGTGCCAGAATGAAGATACGCCGGCCTTGGGTCGCGAGAATTAATCCCTGTTGAAAAGAATCCAGGCCGTTAGCTTTAGTGTCCGCGGTAAAATGGTTCTGTTAACGATCGCATACCTTGACAAAGAGGTAGGCAAATGTAAATACATCGGCCATGAACTTGGAGGCACAAATCTGGTAAAACCTGCACCATGGGATGCTTGCGAGCAGCGACCGCAGGAAGATGGAGCTCATCTCGATGATCCCGTATAGCTTACGCTGTAATGACCCACATAAACGTCAGTTGGTGAAAGTCTCCTAAAACATGTAGGTAAACCGAGTTCGTACCTTTCTTCGGTAAAAGGAAACCGTCGAGACTGCCTGCTGAGTATGTGGTGCCACCGTCGTTGTGCTATCGTCTTCTCCATCCGCTATCGCTATGGTCGGAGACTCAATTGTTGTCACTTCATCTGGGGACTTCCGCTCGCAGTGGAATCGATCCGCCTTGGCACCAGCTACGAACGTCTTTACTACAATACTCCATAGCCGAATCAGGAAGTCTACGCATGATGCCAAACCAAAATATCAAGAGCACGATTAGACTCCCACGTTAACAGGAGCGCGAATGACGAAGCACATACCGTTGACGAGCACCGTCCAGAGCACCTGCCAGAAGATTCCTCCGGTTGACAGCGCTTCGCTGTCACTGTCGCTACCGTGCGTCGTTTTCGACTGAAATATCTGGGAGATGTGACGTAGCGGGTTTGGCTGGCCATCCACGGAGCATATCGCAACCATGTCAACCCCGCACATTGCCACAATACTAAGAAGATGCCAACTATTCGCCTTGTCCTTCAGCGCCACCTGCGCTCGCAAGCGCTGGTCAAGTCCCATCACCGCCACCGTGCCAATAACAAATACCAAAATGCCTGTCGCGTGCTGGTACGCAAAGTAGACGAGGAACAGCGCCACAAACGGGAGTGAATTGTGGCACCGTCGGAAGAGCGCCTCCAATTCGTCCATCGCCGTCTGTTCGTCGCTCTCTTCCTCTGAGTTTCTTCTCCCTCGTGCAGCATTGCCCACACGCACACTCGGTCGTGTAGTAGCAGCAGCAGCATTCTCCGTCATATTCCCTGTAGTTGCTGGCTGTGGCACGTGACTATCACTGTGTTCCAACTCGCCACTGTACATGGACGACCCTGAGCTCAGTCTCCGTCGGCTCCTAGGTGGAGATCCTTCTCCGCTCCCTCCCTCACCTCCCTGGGTAGGCAGTAGCCTGCCCGTCTCGTCCACCTCTGCAGCATTTTCCTCCGAGTCCTGTCTCCCGGGTGCGAAAGCCCTCCAGGGCGGCGTCTGGTTGTTGAAATCCTGCAGGAATTGGCCAATAGCCAGCTGCGGCAAGGCCTGCAGCAGTCTCGAGCTCACCGCGTCCCCACTCACGGGGGTGCTCAACGCAGCAGCCAGTCGCCGCTGTCGCCCCAGCAGCTCCGCGTCCAACGACGCGCTGCTGCTGCGCCCCACGAAGCCTCGAAGCGCCGGGTCGTACGGCGTGCGCCTCGCCATCTCCACGTTCGACGTGGAGCGCCGCGCGTGGGTGTGGGGCCGTGGCAACGCGTCGGAAGGGGGCGAGCTGGACGTTGACACACCGACGTTCGGACGAGTAGAACGCGGCACGGAGGACGCCCCGGACGACGCGACCGACGTGGCCATGGTCGACTGCGTCTCCGGATGCACACTGGCCGTTAGTACGCCCGCGTCCACTGCCTGGGCGTCGGTGCCGCCACCCGAGCCGAGGTCGCTCCCCTGCACCATGGCCGAGAATAAATCACGAGGAAGAACGTTAGTGACAGCGCCACTAAAGTGAAGAATGTATGTGATTGGATAAAAAGTGCACCTGATAATCCAAGTACATGTAGCTTCAAGTGAGACATCAGCCCCAATAATGGCCCCGGACAATCGCGACTCGTCCTTGTTAACCTCGGTACGCGTCGTGTGCCGCAGCGAACCTCAGGTCTACGCGCTGGACCACGTGCTGCAGCAACTGGACGCCTTGCTGTTCCCGTCTCGGCGCCCCACGCTGTCCAAGAGCGTGCGGCACTGCAGCGCTCGCCTCTTCACTCAAGTTCTGGCCTCTCTGGCCAATGACGAAGCTCGGAGCAAGTTCGAGAAGCTGTAGCAGATCCGACTGGCGATGCACGCGGCGGCGCGGCTCGGCCAGCTCTGGGTGGTGCAGCAGCTGCACGAACGGCACCCGGCGGCGCTGAACGGCGCGACGGCGCTGGTGGCAGGCGAGAGCGGCGAGCGAGTGCTGATCCAGTGGGTGTACGAGACCAAGCGCCACCTCCTGGGCGTGAACTTCTACGCGGCGGTGTACAAGGCCTTCGAGGCGTCGGCGTCACGCAGGCACTTGCAGACTGTGTAGTGGCTCGTGCAAACCTTCCCGACCGTCGTGTTTGACGTCAGCATTCCAGCGAAGGAAGGACACTTGGAGGTGACGAGATGGGTGCTGGAACGGGGCAGGCACAGGTGCAACGTCAACGTGGCGGACGATCTCGCGGAGCGCGGAGATTTGGAGATGATGCAGTTTGTAGTAGAGCACGCACTGGTGGACAGACAGAGTTCGGCGCCGGACCTGGCTGCTGAGTTTGGACACTTTGCACTGGTGAAGTGGCTGAGTGAGAATGAGAGCAAACATTCGTGGCGGTTCACTGCGACTGCGTTCGATCGAGCGGCGGGCAATGGGCATCTTGAGGTGGTGAGGTGGCTGCACGAGAACAAGAAGGTAGTGAGCTGCACCACTAACGCCATGGACCTTTCTGCGAGGAATGGTCACCTCGATATGCTTCAATGGCTTTGTGCAAACCGACGTGAAGGATGCACGGAGAACGCAATGGTTAACGCGGCGATGAACGGACACTTGGAGATTCTGCAGTGGTTGCATACAAATAAAGCGTCAGGCTTTACAACAGCGGTATTGAATTTGGCCGCATACAGGAACCACTTGGATGTCGTGCGATGGCTTCACGAAACCCGAGACGACGGATGCACGACGCAGGCAATGGACTGGTCACTAAAGCGGGCCACCTTGAAATGGTGGCTTCAGCACCACCGTGAGGAGGAGTGTGCAAACGGACACTTGGAGGTGGTAAAATTCCTGCACGCGAATCGTACTGAAGGCTGCGAAGTTTGCTTTGAATGCCGCTGCTGGTAACGGAGATCTTAAAATGGTCCAGTGGCTACTAGCTCACAGTTTCGAGGGAGTTGTCTCAGAAGCTGTCCAATGCGCTGCTTGCAACGGTCACCTCGATGTGGTGAAGTGTCTGTATATTTCGTGCGCGGAGCAATGCTCTCCCCGCGTTATTGATACTGCTGCTTCTCACGGACACTTGGAAGTAGTTGAGTGGCTATATGAGAACTGCGGCGAGCGGTGCTCACCCGCAGCGATGTTAGGCGCGGCCAAGAACTGCCACCTGGACGTCATCAAGTGGCTATATGAGTTCTGCAGTCTGCAGTTCCCCACATACGCGATGATGAACGCTTTTGCCACCGGGGACTTTGAGATCCTCGAGTTCCTGCAAAGCTCGAGGCAATGGGACCGGCATTTCGTTGCAGCTGCGAGGACTGTTGCTGCGAATAACCATCAAACGGAAGTCATGCAATGGCTGGCCGAAAACTACTCCGAGGTGCGATAGCACGACCAACTGAGGTGCGGCTCCAGTGCGACCGGTCAACTGGCATTGCAAGTATTCGTTGCACCGCCACCTTCAGCCATAGTTCCAGGACGTCGCGACTGCTTCTCCGATTAGTGCGTGACGTGCCAAAATCCAATGCAGCTCTCGTGTACATGTCGAACGTCGTTTACAGCTCCTTCACTTCTACTTGTCCCGACGATTTCGTCCGAACGAACCCGACGAACTCGTCGCTCTTCAACGCGGGGACGCGAACCGTGAACGTCGCGTCCTCTGCGTATTCCTGCGCTACAAACTCCGCCGCAAAGTGGTCGCACGCGCGCTTGACCACGTCAACGTACGAGAACGACGCCTTGACGTGCAGCAGCGTTGTCGGCACCTTGTCGATGACCTCCACCTGCTCGATCGCCTCCAGCGCCGCAGCTCCGTACGCCCGGATGAGTCCTCCCGGCCCGAGCTTCACGCCGCCAAAGATGCGCGTCACCACCACACACACATCCACCAGTTGCGCGCGCTGCAGTGAGGCCAGGATGGGTCTCCCCGCGGTGCCGTGTGGCTCTCCGTCGTCCGAGCACAGCTCCCGGCCGTCCATGGTCGTGTAGGCGTAGCAGTGGTGGTTGGCGGCCGGGAACTCGTTGCGCTGGGTCTCAATGTGCCGCTTCACGAGCTCCGAAGCCGCGTCGCCGCCTCCCGACAGCGGCCACGCCGCCGCGATGAAGCGCGAGCCCTTGCGCTTGGCGATCTCGTGCTGCACGGCGCAGCGGATGGTCTTCCGGGCCGCCATGTCGGAGGCGATGGAGTTCCTGCGTGACGTGCGCTACAGCTGCCGCTTTACTGGTCGGTGTGGCCAAGTTTTCGTGCGTATTGCACATCAAATTGGTCTCATTTGGGCATCGACGATGGCCGGGGCAGCGCAAACGTCCTCCGCTGTCGAGCGGCTGCTCGAGTACATCCGCATCCCGTCCGTGAGTGGCGATGGCCCCAATGGGGCGTACAACGAGGTGAAGAGAGAGAGAGAGAGAGAGAGAAAAGGGTGTTGATGGTGCAGTGCGTAGGAGTGGGAGACTCAAATGTGGTGTTTGGGTGGAGTGCAGTGCGCAGTGTGGCTCCAGCAGTATCTGGAAGAAGGTGGGTCGGATGCAAAGAGGGTTACTATGCGGTTGGTGTATTGACTCTTTGCTCTGTGTGTGGATAGTTGGTCTGAAGGTGCAAGTTTTCTCGCCCTCGGTCAACAAGCCGATCGTCCTGGTGCGTGCGTTAGTGGGCGGTGAAGTGTTAATGAGTGAGGGAACTGATGCGGGGAGGGCGTGTCTGTGACTGTAGGCGACGTGGCAAGGCGAGGATCCGTCCCTCCCGAGTATTCTACTCAACTCGCACTACGACGTGGTGCCTGTGGCTCGTCAGCACTGGGAGCACGACCCTTTCAATGTGCGTCATGATGAATTGGGAGTGTCTAGTGGGCTAGTTGGTTACTCACTAGAGTGGGGTGTTGATCGTGTATTGCTGCTCCAGCCGACGGTTCTGGAGGATGGCACGATTTACGGGCGCGGAACGCAGGACATGAAGAGCGTCGGCGTGCAGTATGTGGAGGCGGTCTCTCGCCTCAAAGCGAAGGGGTTCGTTCCCAGCAGAAACGTCCACCTCCTGTTCGTGCCCGACGAAGAAATCGGCGGCGTGGATGGCATGGAGGCGTTCCTGGCCAGCGAGCAGTACAAATCCATCGAGCCCGTGGTGTTTGCCTTTGACGAAGGACTCGCGAACCCGAATGACGCGTTCACGGTGTTTTACGGCGAGCGCGTCCCCTGGTGGTTCTACGTGAAGGCGACGGGGCCTACGGGGCACGGAAGCCGCTTCATCAAGAACACGGCGACGTCAAAGATCGTCGGCGTCTGCAACAAGGTCCGTGCTGCTTGGTGCAGCTTACACTGCTGCGAATTTATTGACGCGTGCTTGTTGACGATGGATAGGCCTTGGCTTTCCGCGCAGAGCAGGAGGCGTTGCTGAGTGCTGATGCTGGCTGCAAGCACGGCGACATCAAGAAGCGCAACCTCGGTGATGTTACCACGGTTAACCTCAACATGCTGCAGAGCGGTGTGTCCCAAGATGGTGGCAAGACGCACGCCCTCAACGTCATCCCAACTGAGGCAGTTGCTGGGTTTGACGTCCGCATCTCGCCCGACACGGACCTGAAGAAGTTTAAGGTGAAGAGCGTTGTGGTGAAGTAGGAGCACTTGCGTTCGCTTGCTCACAAGTACGTTGTCTGGTATGTCGACAGGCCATGCTTGATGACTGGTGCTCTGCTGAAGGACTGTCGTGGGAGTTCGTGTCGTGGTGGAAGAACCCGCTGCACGAGCACTACACGACGTCCGTGGACGACACCAACGTTTGGTGGAAGCTGTTCAAGGGGGGCTGCGAGGTAAGTTGCCATCAACTATGCGTGACCCCACGCTAGGTTCTAGAACTGACGTGTGCTTCTTCCTTTAACAAACCGCCGCAGGAAATCGGCGTCCCCGTCGAGAGCGAGGTGTTCCCAGCTGCGACGGACAGCCGCTTCCTTCGCCAGCTCGGCATCCCGGCACTGGGGTTCTCGCCGATGAACAAGACGGAGATCCTCCTCCACGAGCACAACGAGCGTCTGCACCGAGACACCTTCCTGCGCGGCATCGACGTGTACGAGACGCTGTTCCGCCGCATGTTCACGTACGCCGAGGCAAACTGAAACACTGTGGAGCACTGCGCCAAGCCGGCCAAGTCGTAGGAAGCACTAGCTCAGCCTGTAGGGAAGGAAAGGTTGTCAAACAGGAAGCACACTTGATCATGTTCAAAGCCGGTGCGTGTGGTGTATGGACTTGACCTGTGCGTCGCATCGTTCCGCAAGAAACCAGCTCGAGGACTCCCCGCCTCCCCCCGCGCTTCTGCTTACAAGATGGCTGCGTGGAAAGACCCCGTCGATCGATTCGTCGAGTTCCTTCGCTTCCGCACCATCAGCTCCGAGGGCCCCAGCGGGAGCTACCAGGAGTGCGCCGACTGGCTGCGTGCATACCTCGAAGAGCGTAAGTGTTGACGGTGGGTTGCTTCAACGTGGAGTTCGATGCTTACTGTGTTGCTACAGCAGTGGGTCTCCTGGTTCAGGTGTTTTCACCCATTGAGAATAAACCCGTGGTTCTGGTACGTGGGGGCTTGATGCTTGAGCTACATACTTGGCTAGGTCTCCATGGGCTCATGTGTGTGTTTGCTGAGTAGGCCACGTGGAACGGAGACGACCCGACGCTCCCTGGTATCATCCTGAACTCGCACTACGACGTCGTGCCCGTGATGCCAGAGCATTGGACCTACGACCCTTTCGAGGTGAGACGATGGAGCTCTCTTGCCGCAGTTGCAGGCTCATTGAGATGACATCGCGACGCTTGTTGTGTAGGCAAAGGTCCTGGACGACGGCCGCATCTACGGCCGTGGAACGCAGGACATGAAGAGTGTGTGCATCCAGTATGTGGAGGTAGTGCATGCGCTCATGTCTTCAAGCTTCACACCCAAGCGCAACGTTTACTTGTTGTTCGTGCCGGATGAAGAGCCAGGTGGTGCTCAGGGAATGGGGACGTTCATTGAAACGGAGCAGTTCAAGGCGATCCAGCCGGTTGCGTTCGCATTTGACGAGGGGCTGGCAAACCCTGGCGATACCTACACGGTGTTCTATGGTGAGTGAGCGCAGTGGTGGGTCTACGTGAAGGCTGAGGGCCCCACTGGTCACGGCAGTCGCTTCATCAAAAACACGGCCACTTCGAAAATCGTTGACATCTGCAACAAGGCCCTAGCATTCCGCGAAGAGCAGGAGAAGGCTCTTGGTGCTGACGCTGGGTGCAAGCATGGCGACATGAAGAAGAAGAAACTTGGCGACGTGACGAGTGTCAACATCACTGCGCTGCAGAGCGGCGTTTCTCGGGATGGTGGCAAGACCCACGCTCTCAATGTGATCCCAACGGAAGCTATTGCAGGCTTTGACATTCGCATCTCACCTGAAATGGACATCAGTGCCATGGGGAAGAAGCTTGACGAGTGGTGTGCCGCGGAGGGCGTCTCCTGGGAGTTTGCGTCCTGAACGAAGCCGATGCACGAGCACTACGTGACGTCGTTGGATACCGACAATGTTTGGTGGCAGCTTTTCCAGAAGTCCTGCGAGCGCATCGGCGTGAAGCTGGAGACAGAGATTTTCCCTGCAGCTACCGACAGCCGCTATCTCCGCAAAGCTGGCGTCCAAGCCATCGGCTTCTCGCCTATGAAGCAGACCGAGATTCTCTTGCACGAGCATAACGAGTATCTGCACAAGGATACATTCCTGCACGGCATCAAGGTGTACGAGACCATTTTCCGAGACATATTTGCGCACAAGTAATTGGCGTGGCTGGAGTAGCAAGAAGTGGCGACGAGTTCGGGTGTACTGTAGTCAGTTGAACGCGCAGCTGCACGGCATATGCAGTGCATTATCTCGCCCAGCCTTTTGCATGCAGTGGGGGTGGATGTTCAGCGTATCCGTCGCCTTCTACCTCCACCCCCACGTAGGTGC
Organism: Phytophthora pluvialis; assembly: GCA_001314425.1. NCBI lineage: Eukaryota > Oomycota > Peronosporomycetes > Peronosporales > Peronosporaceae > Phytophthora > Phytophthora pluvialis. Next base: position 6,058 of record LGTU01000633.1, on the reverse strand, counting down.
TTCTGAACCCTTTGTCGCTAAGCAAATTCAAACACTTCATCGTTGGCGAGTTCCGTCCTCACTAGCTGGCCAACACGTACGCGCTTTAAGAGCCAAGCCGATGTCAAAGCCACATACAGCTATAGGAAGAGGGCGCTGGCGCAAGATCGCGGCTACACAAGTAGCCCCTTGCGCCTCTCGGTCATTTTACTTGATTTGAGTATGTCTGAAGTTGAAGTTGAGCAAGTTGAAGTATCCTCCGCCCAAGACCGCTGGCCTTCTCTCGCGACTCGGCCTTGGGCAAGTTGCACGACTTCTCCTAGCCGTTTCGCCGCGATGGTTAGTGCATGTTTTCACTCTTCAAAAAAGCGACTTGGGATTCTAGCATTGCGCTTCTCATGAGCGCTCGCGGACCGATTTACATCTCGCTGGGGCAGCAATGCGACAATGGGGCGACTGAATGGCATAGGACGAGCATGCGACGACGTGGAGGAAGTAACGTGAGGCTGCAGACTCTACGTCGTCGTGTGTTGCAACACAGGAACGCTCGAGAAACAGAAATACGGAAGAAACTTGACGCAACGTTTGCCGACGCTTGCCACCACTGGGCGCCTTTGCTATTCAAGGAAGCGACGCGAAGGCACGCGATGGTCTATTGTTGCTTTGCGCGAAATGCCTGGGACGACTCATGACTTGGTGGGGCGGCCCAGTCCGCACAACGCGGTTTCCACAGCGACGGTTGCACTTCGTATTATGAACGTGTTCTTTCCTGTTAGACGCCAGCATCGATACCAGCTTCGGTGCACGCTGCCAATATGGCTGATGGTGTGCATTATTTCGGGTGTCGTGGTGCAAGCTGGAGGGGTATCGACAATGCGAAGGAATCTGCGGCAATTACCGAGTCAAAGTGTCGATGATTCGGCAACCGCGGAACAGCAGGAAGTACGCGAGCTCAGTATCTTCGGCGCTGATGGTCGACAGCAAGTATCCGATCCGAGTACATACCCGTACAGTGCAGTGGGTTTGTTGCGCTGGAATGACATCACATGCACGGCCACGTTAGTCGCCTCGAACATTGTGCTGACGGCTGCAGAATGTGTTCTGGACACGAACGGTGAGTTGCGCGATAGCTCCCAAGATTCCACCGGGTTTACATTGCCGCAAGCAAGTCAGGTGCAAACGGCATCTGTCACTCGAGTACACAAGCAATCGGATTTCTGGCCCAAATGGACGCACAACACGTATGTGTTGATTGAGTTGGATGTCGATCTAGGCGCCACAGACGGCGCTCTGCACGTCCCGACAGCAAGCTCCTTTGCAGATGATGGTCCCATGACTGTTCAACTCGTTGGATACGGGAGCAAGGGGGAAGTGGGTGAGTGCTTTCAACTGTGCAAGATCCACTTCCCCAGTGGGTTTGATGGACCGGAATACATGCTGCACCATGACTGCGACGTGTCCGCAAAGCGGTCACCGGGCTCGCCCATGCTAATTCGCTCCACGAATATGGATACGTATATCGTTGGAATTCACACGAACGCGATCGGTGATGATACGGTAGAGGACAAAGTCACCAAGTCGTACACATTGTACAATGACACTGTTGCAAATCGAGGCGTACTAGGGTCCTTTGTCCAGCCCCATTTATCGTTTTTGGTGCAGCAAGCAGAGGCTTCGGCTTCGTCAGATGCGTCTTCCTCCCTTGCGAGTTCCATTTCGACTAGCAGCAGCTTCTTTGCTGACTCCACGTCGAATAGCCACTCCAATAACCAAGGTCACGACGATCAAGCCGACGCAGGAGCCAGCGCAGCTTTAGCTCCGTCATCTGCTTCTTCTTCCTCAGCAGCAACGTCGGTAGCAGCCCCACCGCTCGGTATCGCGGCAACGGCAGCATATTCGTGCATTGGCGCGGTGTGTGCTTCATGGCTGGCCATCATATTTGTTGCTGCTCGTAGATTTCGTGCTAGTCGCTGAGGTGTAGTAGACATGACTCCCGACGTATTTGAGTAATAGTTCCACCAAGTTGTCGACAAGCACACCGCAAAGCACTACTAAGCCACACTATCATCGCATAATATCGAATCCTTACTTGTTCGGTCAAACACCACCACCCCCAAAATTTCTGCCGTCAAATGTGTAAGCCGATGCCACTGGAACTCACGGAGCTACATCCTCGCGGGACGATAAATATGCTTTGAGGTGCTGCTTGCTCTGCTGCAATTGACTGGTTCCCCCGACCCGTACGTAACCTCTTCTCCATCAAAGATCGGGCGTAAGCACAGGGATGTAGCACGTGAGCGACCCGAACGAGTCCACGAGAATGGAGTGCAGCACCATCGCCCTATTCTCCGTAACGCAGCACAGCACCGAGTCCGTGGACTGTCCGTCCACCAAAATCGCCTTGCTCAGCACTTTGCTATCAACTGTAACACTGGACGAGCGCTGCTGCCTCCGCCGTTCCTCTTCGTCCCTGTCCGCTTCATCTCCATCAATCAAATCGTCTCGATACCTCAAATGGGCAAACAGCGTCTGCAGCGTGAGTGGGTGCGTATCGATGCGGAGGATGAGCGTGCCGGTCTTGCTGGCCTCCACCGTCATGGTCTTGTGCATGAGCTTGAGTCTGTCCACGATGCTGCGCAGCGCCCGCAGCGGCGGCATCTCGATGGCGATCTGCGGAGCCGGCACGCTGGGCTCTCTGTAGTGCTCCACGGTGCTCATGGCCAGCACCTCGATGGGGATGCTCTGCACGATGTCGATGTCCACCGCCCTCGTCCTCAGGCACAGGAAGTTGCGGCCGTCTCGCTTGAGCAGCCGCAACATGACGGCGCTGGCGTCTTTACCCGAGGTCAGAGCCTGCTGGAAGTGGCGCACGTCGCACAGGAACCCGATGTGGTTCTCGGCCCGGGACTGCACCACGACGTCGTGGAAGAGCCGCGCGGTCTGCAGCCGGGCGAAGCTCTGGAGCTCCTCGGCGCCGCCGCTCTTGAGCGCGATGGAGAGCATCTCGGGGGTCAGCGTGAACACGCAGTCGGTCTTGGCGCTGCTCTGCGAGCCCAGGCGGGCGAAGGACTGCGCCACGTCCAGCAGCACGGCCAGCGCGTCCTTGGCCAACGTCCCGCGGAAGCGCATTGGCGACCGGTCTTATTGCCAAATGACGAATGGGGACATGTGATTGGGTGAAAATGGAGGGGAAAAATTCAGCCATGATAGTGGCGAGCATACAAGCTTCAAAGCTGCCTATAGTGATGGCTTGGCTGCAGACGACTGCGCATGTACTTATGTATATGCATGGACGTACTGGATCGGATTACTAAAGATTTTTAGGTAGCTCATGCCACGTGAGGAGGCACAGGACTAGTGAGGTTGGCGTCCGTTAATTGCTCAGCAACATGGCGACGAGAGATGAATGGCGCAGCAGCTCCGAAGAGCAGGGTCGCGGGGGATACTGGCACGCGAATGGATACATGCAATGACAGCAACCAGGTCTTCTGTCAGAAAGACCCTCTCTCTTTCCCATCGTGACAAGCACGACAGACCGAGAGACTGCGATCTGTGTGAACCCCCTTTGAGCACGAAGGCCAATCCTCCACCTCCGCGACCTTGCAAGGCTCTCTCCGCGCCGAGCAGCAGCACGCAGCAAGCCGCACGCCGCGAACCCGGCACCAAGTGTTGTCTCTGTGCGTCCCCCCTTACAATGAGGAGGTAGTGCCTTGAATCTCCCCATCAAGATTCCGAGGGACGTTAAAGCGCCAGAACCCCGCGCAGTTGGCTCGCCAAAACCAACCGGCGACCGAAACCGCGCCGCCCCCGCCAATGCCAACCTCCAGACGCCTCTCGCCCCGCTGCAACGCTCCGGAGAGAGGCAGGGAAAGACCCCAATCTCTCCCCCGATGGTCGAAGCGGACGCCCCGTGCTTCCCCATACAAACTCGTGGACTCGCGTTCGAACGTCTCGTCACTTCCAGTTGTGAACGGGTTTGTGTGGCTCGTGTAAATTTCAGCCAATCTGATTGAGTAAAAATAACTTTCAACACGCCTTGGAAATGGCTGGAACAGCTGCGACGCCTGAAGATCCCGCGCCTGCGTCACGCGGGAGCAAGCGCGGCATCGAGGAGGCCAGCGGCAGCCTGCTCCGTAGCAGTCTGGAGGATCTGGTGTCCAGGGAAGACAAGAACGTCCCTCTCGCAGTGCGTGCCACCTCCCTGCACCTTGACAGCCGCAGCATGTTGACTCGTGAGTTTTTTTTTATTTACTGGCGCAGGACATTCGCGATGCGTTGATGGACCATTTGCTGGGCAGCATCCAGACGGATCTCAAGCACACGGTGCTGTTCATGTGCGAGGAAGTGGCGGACTTTCGACCGGAGACGGCCTCAGCTGAAAACGAGGAGGAGGCAGCTACTAGTGGTGATACAACTACTACTGCTGCTGCTGCTGCTACTACTGTGATGGAGGTGTCATTGCTGGAAGGTCTGGAGGGGGACTACCAGTTCCGCAGTCGACTGTCTGAAGGCGACAGTATTCCGCGATGCGACGCCACGCTGCTCAAGATTCCTGTGTCCAAGCGCGACATTGAAAAGGAGAAGCACGCCGCCAAGAAGGCCATCAAGAAGAAGATCAAGAAGTTTAAAAAGAACTCTGGAGGTGCGTTGTCCGTGCTGTGGGAGCTCAGCGTGGTGATTGATATTGGATGCTGACGTTGATGTGCTCTTTGTTAATGTCGACAGAAACGTCCAAGCCGAGTGCGGAGTTCTACGTGTTGTCGCCAGAAGATCTGAAGGTGCATCTGCCGTCAATTCCATTCGAAGATGCTAAAGCTGCGGCGGGTTTCGTCTCGACAAAGCCGCTTCCGGATGGCGAGAAACGATCAGCTGAGCAGCTCTTGCTCGCTATTGACTGCGAGATGTGTCGCACTACAAAAGGCGTGGAGCTCACGCGCCTCACGCTCATCGACGCTAGCGAAAAGGTCCTTCTGGACGAGTACGTTCGGCCAAAGAATCCCATTGTGGACTACTGCACGCAGTATTCAGGTATCACGTGCGAGATCATGGAGGCTACGACCATGCGACTGGCAGATATCCAAGAGAAGTTTTTGGCTCTTGTGCCCGCGGAAGCCATCCTGGTGGGCCACTCAATCGAGAACGACCTACAAGCGCTCCGGGTGCTGCACCGTCGGGTAATCGATACCGTGTGCATGTATCCGCACCCTAAAGGACCCCCCTTTCGCTCGGCACTGCGCTTTCTGACGAGCCAGTTCCTTAACCGCGCCATTCAGACTGGCACGGACGGCCATTGCAGTGTGGAAGACGCAGTGGCTACACTGCAGCTGGCGCAACTCAAGATCAAGCACGGGCCTACGTTTCCAAGCATCGAGCACGAGTACAAGCAGAAGAAGGTGGTTAACGAGATGGCTCGAGCCAAGAAGTCGGTCCTAATTGTAGACTCGCAGCGCGCCTGCCGGTCGCTCAGTGGCGGTGTGGCCTGTATCATTCCGCGTGAAGACCCTAGCGAGGTCGTGCAGACAGTCGTGCATCAACTGACGACTGGGTTTCCGCCGCATCTTACCTGGGCACGCATTCGCGGGGTCAAGCGTTCGGAGATCGTGGCGTATGTGCAGAAGATCTCGACCAACTTGCCCGAGCACTCGTGCCTCATAACGGTGCTCAGCGGGGATACCAACGACCTGCGTGCACTCCACAAACGCCGGACCGCGCGTACCGATCCGCGAAGCTCGCTCATGTGGGACAAGACGCAGCAACAAGCGCTGGACTCGACAGCCTTGGCGGCCCAAACGGGACTCATACATATCTGCTTGCAATAACGGCGGTGATAGGATATTGTTACCCAATTCGCAATAGCATTCGTTAGATCCATTGTTGTCACACTTCCAGTGTCACAGCGGCGGCCGGAAGTCTGCAAGATCCATGTTGCATGCAAGCACACGTTGAAGCGAGTTGACCAATCAAAGCCGGAGGCAACACTGGCACTTCAAAAGTATCATATTATGATTTAATGTATTGTTAGAATAACATTGTCTATAGGTCTATATGGCCAGCCTGGCCAACCACCATATCAAGTATA
>LGTU01000632.1:0-22310 GCA_001314425.1 Phytophthora pluvialis | reverse complement strand
CGCGTTGAACGCGAGGTGGTGCCTTTCGCGGACGGCATTGATGGTCAAGGCGTGCGCGGCGTCGCAGATGGTCGTCCGACATATGGCGCCAGCCTCACCCTGCCCCACACTCCTGCGTTGTTGACACGGCGGCGGTGGCACGGGGGACACCGGAGGGGCTCCTGACATCAGCGGGAGGTCACTGGGTGGTTGCAGAGTGTCCGGACGGTCGTTTAGGTGGTGGTGGGTAGGTGGGGAACAGGTGGGGGACACGTCTTTGGGGCTCCTGAGATCAGCGGGAGGTCCCTGAGTGGCTGCGGGGTGTCCGGACGGTCGTTTAGGTGGTGGTGGGTAGGTGGGGAACAGGTGGGGGACACGTCTTTGGGGCTCCTGAGATCAGCGGGAGGTCCCTGAGTGGCTGCGGGGTGTCCGGACGGTCGTTTAGGTGGTGGTGGGTAGGTGGGGAACAGGTGGGGGACACGTACATGACACTGTCGCTGCACAGATTCGCGAGCCCTCCGCGGAGCTGGGGGGATCGCAAGAGGTGCTGCTGATCAAGCGCGTCGAGCCCCATCTCGACAAAACTGTACAGGCGCACATATGCGAGCTGATCAGCTCGGCCGGCCCAGGTGAGCGGGTGTACGTGTTGATGTACATGCTAAAGTCCAAGGCCTTTGCCCGAGCTTTCAGGACGGCGACGGACAATGGCGCCGATGTCAAGACCATTCTCTGTGAGAAGACAATCAAGCGCTGTGTGGCAGCGTTAGTGGTCATCCTCAAAGGCATTACGCTTAAAGACTCGCCCGTGTTCGTCGTCGAAGGCGTAGACCACCGCAAGATCATCGTAATTGGTACGTATATTGTCGTGAAGTTTGGTTTTGGTACTATGGATAACATTTTTTTTATTGTAGGGGACAAGGTGATTTTCGGCTCCATGAACCTGANACGAGCGTGGTTCTGGCACGGACTCGCCGGCGGTGGTGGCGGAGGAAGCCACGGCACGTCCATTCTGGGACCGGTTCATCATCCGGAGGGCAAGCAACAACCGCTTCGTGGTGGTCGAGCAGGCCTCGCTTGCGCAGGACTTCTTGCTCAATCCTGTGCTGGCGAACGCCCGACCAAACAACCGAATCCGTTGAGAAAACTCGCTCTTGATAAGTGGAGGGTGATATTTTTTCTAGCCACACCCTTGCCAGCATTGCAACCGAAGGGAAACTCACCAACTTCCCGAAACCACTGCAGGAACTACTACAGTATGCAACAGTGTTAGCACCACTTCGAAACATATAGGCTATAGCGTACCGTTTTGAGAGTTCTCCATCGTAAAAAAAATTGGTAGCTGCAGATATGATGTACAGGATGGCTGCAAAAAAAAAGCAGGGCCGAGTCTTCTCTCGATTTGAGAGTGAGCATCCTTGAGCTGCACACGGTATCGTAACGAGAGGGGGCCCTGATAAGCCCTTGGCTCGGAGGGGCAAGCCAATTGCTGGTGGCGACCTTGGCTAGCAGAGGGATGTTCACTACTTCTGCACTCGGCAAAATGAGAACTGTTAGTTTTATTGGTTAGCTTAGCTGTTGGTCACTTCGGCTTGGTCTTCATTCTGGGAAAGAATAAAAACGTGACTCTGTGTTCATAGGCAACTTGTGACACCAGGTCTCGTCATGACATCTGCACTATCCATTTCAGTAGGCAGTTGAACCTCGACTTGACGTTACCCTCGTTGGCACTAGTCCTGGCAGTCCAATGAAATTGAATGGTATGCGCGAAGCAAACAGAACAAGGATGCACCAGCTCGTTATCTGGCTTTGCTCTGCCGAATAGAACTACGCAGCATTAGCAATCAGTAGGGGGTTGGCCGCCGCTCTAGGGAGCGCACTGCATGACTCCACGAAAATCGGATGCGTCGCTCTTAAGCTTGGTCTCCACGTGCACTCAAAGTAGTACTTTCACAAGGTCAGTAGTACTCATACAGTACGCAGCAAATCAAGGATATGACTATTATGACTACTACGGTAAATTTCCCCAAAAGAGCTCGACTCGCGCGAAAATAGTAATATCAGGACGATCGACTACTTTCTCGATCAGTACTACTCATCCGTGGTCGTGCTATTTGTGAACGAGCGATATAGCGATATAGCGATGTCAACACCTTGACGCACTTCTATTGTGTGCTCGGTCATGGGTCGAGTTGCTTTTGTCACTGGAAATGAATGGTTTTAGTTGCAGGCAGCAAATGGGGACCTAGGCGCGTGTTGGATCTTGTCATTGTGGTGCTCCTCGCCACGCCAGCGCAGTCGGGAAATCAGCTATGGTTCTGGTTGAACAGTGAAGCAGTTGAAGTAGCTGAGCGCAAAGTCAATCGCCAACTTGATTCAATTGAGCCGCGCAGGAGTTTACGAAAACTCGCGTTTACGGGCAACCGGTCTCGGCAGTAGGCAGGCGTCTGTGGGCGACGTCAATATCGCGAGATTAAAGTAGCTACCGGCATCACAAGATCTCTCGGCACCAAGCAACGGGGGTGCCTTTGCGCTCCTTCAGCACCAGTTGAGGCCAAATTGGTTTCGCTAAAGGGTGGCTCAAAGAAGGTCATTCAGAATTTCGCTGGCATTTACTCAAGTCGTTTAGCTATCCTCCGCCATGGTTCACATCCTTTCCGTCTTCCTGTCGAGCGCACTCGCGCTGGTGGGCGTTGCGGATGGCACGTCCAAGCTCCCCGTCATCTTCTTCCACGGCGTCACTACAACCTGGGACTTCGGCCACAACTTCGCGGCTAACCTGACCGCCGAGGGTCGTGAAGTCGTGGGGCTCAAGTTTTGCGACGCTCAGTGCTCGATCGAGTCGCTTCTGACCCAAGTTCCCGCGGCTGTGACAGCCGTCCGCGTCACTGTGGCCAACAACTCCGCCTTCAAGGACGGATACATCGTCATTGGTCACTCGCAGGGCGGTGCCATCGCCCGTGCCACGATCGAAGAAATGGACGACCACAAGGCCAAGCGCTTCATCAGCTTAGCAGGGCTCCAAAACGGACAGTTCCTCGGTCCCAACGCCATCGATATCGCGATCAACAAGGGGCTCCATCGCTCAACAACATTGTCCCGGAACGCGTCTTCTACAGCAAGTACGCACCAGAAGACTACTACGGCAGGATGCAGAAGGACTTCACTCTCTTCTCCATCGAAAACCCAGACACCCAGTTCGAGTACGCGCAGTTCAACGTCCAGCGGTGGTCCCAGTTCGGAAGCTGGTCCACCACCAACAAGTTCCTGCCCGTCTACAACAACGTGAATCCGTGTCTCCCTGGCAACGACCAGTGCACCAGCGACCAGCACCGTCGCAAGGCCAACTTCCTCAAGCTGGAGGAGGCGCACTTCTTCGCCTCACCTGTCGACGACGCCATCATGCCCTGGGAGAGCTGCATCTTCGGTCGCTACACGGAGGTGGACACGCTCGAGGAGATCGAGACGGCGTTCATGAACAGGACGGTGGTCAACATGACGGACACGCTGGAATACCGTGAGGACACGTTTGGACTGCGTACGCTGGACGAGCGCGGTGGTCTGCACCTTCACGTGGCTCCGAACGTCACGCACATCCGCTGGTGCGTGGACGAGAAGTACTGCAATTGGGCTTCCGTGTACGACCAGTACATCTACCCAGTGCTTGGCTGCACAGCTTGCAGTGAATTTGTACGAACAACTAGTTTGGACTAAGATTTTGTTGTTGCTAAACCTCTCTCTTTCACGGTAAAGAAGAACTTTGCCGTTCATGAATTCCCTAGTACAGCAATGGGTAGTATCCATCACCCTCTGCTATTGCCACTTGTGCAATGGTCTTGCGACGATACTGGACTACGAAAGCCACCACAGCAACAAGTACACCGCCACTCACCACCGTCATGACAATGGGGTGGTCTTGTGAAGCCTCGGCGAGCATGGACACTGGGAAGTAGTAGTTGCTGTAGGCTCCGCCAACGCTCGCCGGCTCACAACGCATGAGCGCTGCGTTCGTGTTGGGCACATCAAACAGCGGCGTACAAACAATGCTGGTCCCAGCGCAGCCTTGGCAACACTCCTTTCCACCCGACCCCACGTACGTGCCCGTCTTCGAACTCCGGACGATGTTTCCGCCGCATCCTTCATACAAACCAGCTTTCTTATTGCCCGCACATGCGTCGTACTCACACTTCGCATTCGGCACGTCGAACTGGGGGCCTTTGCAGTCGACGATGGAGAAGGAGCGGCCGCATGTTTTCGAGTGAGTAGAGGCACCGAACCCCACGTACGTGAACTCACACGAGACGTCGAAGTTCGTAATTGCCTCCGTGTTTGGGGTGTGAAGCAGCTCCACGCCGAAGCGGGTCACGATCTCAGGCGAGTCCTTGGTCACTTTGATAATCTCAACCGGCGTGCGGTTCTCCAGTGCTCCAGAGCAAACCACCTTAGACACTCTCATCTGCAGCTCAGTGCGTGAGTATTGGAGCCCGACGTTCGGATGGAAATCGAAAGTCAACTCCGCGAAGTCACTTCCTGGATACGCGCACATTTGAGCTGCGATAGGAAGCCGGGAGACCGACGTCTGATACCACATCGTGTCGAAGTGTTTGCACACGTCGACAGCACTGTTCACGTGTAGGTGCACGTAGAAGAAAAACCTGCGCACAAGGCCACATTGCGTCCACGCTTCGATGGAGATCTTCGTTTCCGGGTCCGAGAACGTCAGCACTTCGTCGTCGTCGTACACAGCTTCACATGTTGCCCAGTTGCATCCCGTTTCCGCGCTTGTTTGACGCCTCGTCTTCCATAGCTGCCACTTTTCGGCGTCGCCGTTCAATTTGAAGCGCCAATGAACGAAGTCGTTTACCTCGAAGTCTCCGGCGAAATTCAGAGTCTGCGTCGTCGCAATGAGCTCGGACAGCTTCGCCATGTACACGCATTGACCATCATCGCCATAGTATGACGTGCACTCGAGTGCACGGTGCACTTGAGTCACGGTCTGGTAGTCTTCCTGGTGCAACTGCTGCAGCACTTTCGCGGACTCGGCAACCACAGGAGGTTTGATACGAGCGGTGACTGTCGCCAACGTGTCACCATTTACCACCAGACACTGCTCGACTGTGCACGATTGGTCGCTATCACCCTCGCAGTAGCGTGCATCGTAATCCGAGCCGCATCGATAGTCCGTCCAAAACTCCCTCAGTGCTGTGGACATTTTGCAGCACCGCGTACATTGGCCAGTCTGCACCGGGGCTATCACGTCGTAGCATTTACCACCAGGTTGCTTGAGAGGGTTCACCGTTATCTTCTCGTGGTTCAGGATTTCTCCGAGCACCGCGTCCTGGTCGAAACACGAGATGCCTTCATCGTGCGAGTAGCGGGAGTACTTGGTTTCAAAGAAGTTTTTCTTGCTGAACTGGTGCAAGTCGCAGCGGTTGTTGCCACTGCAGCCGTCGTTGTCAGCTTGGTCTCCAAAGCTGAAGTATTGTTGGACCAGGCCGTTTGCCTTGGCGACGTTGTAGAGCGTCAGCTCAGCTGTGCACCCGCAGTTAGCGGCGCCCGACGCAGAGTCACAGAAACTAGCTGGACAGTGCGTAGTAGCTCGAGGCCGATAATTGTCAAGGATGACGAGACATCCAGCGCATGACGCACTTGAATAGTAGTCGAATGCATCCATCTGCAAGCGATACTTGCCGTAGCTCTTGAACACGATACTGTTCACTGCATCAGCTCGGTTGGACTGGTAGTCTTTCCATGTCTTGGCTGCATCATGTATGGGGAATTCCTCAGCACCAGGAACCGTTGGGTCGAACTTGGCAGCGCTTGGCGCTTTCGCTACCACGTCTTTAAAATGAAGCGGCCACGACGAGGTGACACTACCGAGGACAGGACTGAGGTATCCTGCGTAGTACTCGGGGTTCTGTATCTTCACAGCAGATACACGCACTCGAGGATCGAGCGATCCATCGGCAAGCAGTAAGAGTTTGTTCGAGCCGTAGCCGCTGGTCGGAAGAGGCAGCGGGATGCCCCACTTGTCCACAACGTGGTCAAAAGAGCAGACGCTGGACTGTGCGTTCACTTGGTGCTTGTAGCCGCTCACCTTACTCCATACACAACTCGGCGCAGAGCTTCCGACTTGCACGCACACTTTATTCTTTTCCTTTGTCTGCATTTCGAAGCCGGCCGGACAGCCGCAGTAGCATTGCCTCTTGCCGTCGTCGCCGATTAGCGTCACAGGAACGCCATTCTGGAGATCCGCGCAGTCCAGCGACTGCGTGACAGTGAAAGGGTTGTACATGAAGATGTCTTCATCCTCTTTCAGCTCGACGCAGCTCTCCGGCCCACCTTCACAGTTATCCCCGCTCCCGTGCATCTGGAAGTTGACCACGTTGGCCATTTGATTCACGCTCTCGAACGTGACGATCTCGTTGTACGACGTCCCGTCCGTAGCGAAGGACACGACTGCACTGAAGCCATCCGTCGAGCTTGTAGCCATATCCAGCGGGTACACGTCTCCGAATCCGGGGAATGCTGCCACCCGATCCAAGTCGTCTCCAGTGACTTCTACCACAGCATCGTACGCCGCGTTGGCGCAGACTCCGGGCACCATCGTGGCCTTATAGTTGAGGGCGACGCCGCTGTGCTGGTCGACCGTATGGCCCACGATGCTCTGCATGTCCCGAGCCCAGGTCTCCACCGTCGACAGCGTGGAGCTCCCGATGCACTTGGAAAACAGCAGCAGCACGTCGACGTCGCCGTCGTAGACGGCCTCCGAGCTCTGTGAGCACATGACCAGGTCGTCGTCGACCATCTCGTTGCTGTCGACGCTCTTCTTGATCTTCTTCCTCGTCACTTTCTTGTCCGTGAACTGCGTCAGGAGCAGGTCGCTGGGCAGCGCCTCGGACGACGCAACGAAGGACGTGCCGTTGCGGGCGAGCGACACGGCCAAGCGGCTGCTGAATGCCAACGCCGCCGCCTCGCTTGGCTTGAAGCGCTGCAGTGCGGCCACGAACGCCAGCAGCCCCAGCAGCTTCGGTTGGGCAACGAGCATTGCAATGGCTGCTGGCACAGGGATCCGAGAGTGCTGGCAAAGCAAATCTTTTTGACAAGCATCGATCTTTCGGACGCGTCCTTTCGTGCGGACGGATCCCAAGCGACTCGTGAGAGATAAACGGTTGGCAATGGCCATCAAACGTAGAACAGAGAAAGGAATGTAAACGTAAGGTGTTCGTCGTCCCACTCGCGTGCATTTAGAGGCAACCGAGAGCGATGGCTCTGCACTCGGCGCTTTCACTCGAAATATTGTGCTCTTGCTGCCCCCGCTCGAGCGCAACATGCGCGTGAGATTCGCGAAGTGGGTAGGAACCGCCTGGAGATCACCACGAGCTCCCTGGAGGACCACACGAACGCTTGCAACATGCTGTAACAGGAGCATGCATCTGAGGCTGTATCCTAGCACCAACTACATGTAATTAGTGGTCATCCAGTAGTGACTTTTTTACTACTTGTTTGAAGCAGCATGTGGTGAAGTCTGATGTGCTTGAATCAAAACGAGAAAAAAAAAAAACGTGGTGGTGCGGGCTTGGGCGTTGTACGCTTGCTGGGACTGCTGCTGGATTTGCAGGTCGAACAGCTGAGATCGGAGCCTCAGCAGCAGTTGGAGGCGCAGCGAATCGTAAGCACTGCGATCGACCATGTCCTCGAGCCGGCGGATCTCGTTTCGGAGAACCTGGTCGAGCTCCGCACCACCAGGAGCTGCACCTTCTGTCTTGAGCTTCTTGGCCGGCGACTGCTTTGCCATGGTTGGGTGGATGTCGTTGGATGGGGTCGGGAGATTGAGAAGTGAAAGTGGCTGGAGTTTGTTGCAGGCGGACGATTGCGAGAGCAAGTTGAAGGGAAGGTAGCCATTTCGATTGATTGTGGATTTCAGCAGTCGACAGAATGGCTACACATGCTGCACTAAAAGCTCAGAGCGCTGGTCTCCTCATTGTCGAATTCGCCTGCAGAGCACTGGTGCCGTTGCGCGTTGCCGGGAGGTGTCGAATCGCCCCCTGTACTGTGGATTCTAGTGAACGGTTGCTTTATATTCAGATTTTTCTAAAACTTAGATGGATTAACGGAAGTATATATGAATAACAGCGCCACAACAACGGTCTATCAATTGCGCAAGATACGCGGAGTGCTTAGATGTTCAAGCTACGCTAGGGATTTTCCTATGTCAGTTGCAACAAAGCTTCCGGATGATGTGTCCATGCGTGAGCAAGCTTCGGTTGATTAATCTGCCCTCCGCTACAGCCCGGCCTATGGTGATAGCAAGTCGTACACTACCCGACCCGGCTAGAGCGATAATGTTGAGCGTCGCTATTGCACAGGAACCACCTCGCGTCAGACTATGATACTCCGTTTTGCATAACTCTATATTATCTTTAAGCAAACACGAGCGCAAAACCAGACACGCCGCGACGTGAGTAAATGAGTCGGTTCAAAGCTGTGTCCTACTGTGCAGCAGAGTAAAAAACGCTTCCTGTCTGCCAAGGCGGGCTCGACATGCAAGGCAATAACAGAGATCCATTTACCATTCGGAACACCACGTGAGACCTGGAGGATTGGTCGTTCGACTCGCACATGGCTATGTGACGATCCAGGTTGCCCACCTCTACGAGCGGAGTACATGCTCTGTGGACAGCATGAACTCCGCGCGCAAGCCTCTGATCGCCACGTCCTCGGTGAAAACCGTTGCGAGCGTTCCAGTACGCTGTAGCTCCTCGGTTGTTCACATCGTTGCCTGCAACGCGCATTATAGTGCATAAGTGCTGTTCGGTGATTCCGTCCTTTACTAGAGTGTTGAAGTCTAAAAATACGGTGTTTATGCCCCTCGTGCACTACGGTGCAGGTGTCCAAAATTATGGTGATGTCGTCCAAATCTTGTGTGCTCACGTCCCTCTCTCTCCTCGACACGAGCAGCTCCTCCTTTCTCCTTTCTACAAAGTGCTTGATGCGAGTCTTTAGGACATCCCAGCAGCCTTCTATCGGGCTGAGCATTGGGTTGTAGTGGCCGAGGCGGGGCAGGACGAGCTTCGAGTCATTGACGATGCTGTCCGCCACAACCATCTCCTGAACCAAAGCCTCCACTTGAATGTGCGCTGGAGCATTGTCCAAGACAATGACAACCTTATTGGTTGGCTTCAGCTCGCGGTACTCCTGTACTCTGCGCGGCAACAAACAGGTCTGCCACGAACCTATCATTCTCCTCCTTCCGAATCGACCCATCGTGTGGGCGATGAACATGTGATACTGATAAACCTCGCCTACCGATTTGGCCAGACTTTTGCACTGGTCTCACTCCAACGTCAACGAGCGACGCAACTGACTCTACTTTCTCTACGAGCCAACCTTATGCTTCTTGTATGTTTATATATCGCGCCCGGCCTGTTTGCATTGCTCAAAACTGTATTTAAATCCGGGTCCGTCCTTGCCATTGCTCCTAAAAATCGCTTCGTTTGCGGTCATCCACATTTAGCCGCTAAAATAGCCGCAGTCGTCTTACCGTTCGGCTCAAGTTTTTAATCTAGCTAGAGCCTGGTATAAACTACTACTTTACGTAGAGGATGAGGTGCTTTAGCAAATATCAGTTGAAATAGTTGTATTGAGAGTCCACGGGCGCGTGTGTGTGCCCAGTGAAAACTACGCTAAAAGCTTTCTTGGGGTCGGCACGACAGCTACCTTCTAGTAGCTTGCCGACCTAAAGCAAGGTGGTGAGGTATTGTAAACGCGTTTTGCGAGCCGTCTTGTCACCGTAGTGGGGTCAACTTCCGCCTAAGTCGGATTGTCTTTAGTATAATCTACCATCAGCGCCAATTGCCGTGTCAACACCTAACTGCTATCGTTCACAGTCGAGGACGCTCTATATAGTGTTATCATACCTTAGCTCAGCGCCCACCCCACTTCAGTAAAGACCGTCGTGCGTGCCTTCTCAAAACTTGTTCATATTATTTTAGGCAAACAAATTCACGTCAGCATATTGAATCGAATTCAACATATTCAAGTGTTTACCGCATACCAATACTGTCACACTATCTACTACCTCGGTATTTAAAATGTGATTTCATACCGATTTGGTCATTTATCTCTTCCTCCGTCGGGCGTCCATAGTCTGCCGCACGGCGTTGACCAGGACGCTCCCTTGGTCATATTGGGGCATTGCTTGGCCACATTGGGGTTCGCGCCTTGTTCGGGGATGGACGGAGTCAATGCAACGCCCCCATTATTTGCACGGGGGTGTGATGCGCTGGCATCAACCAATTTCTAACTCGAAATATGCAAACACGAAATCCAGAGCTTTCCCATGTGCCAACACGGTTTTGTAAGGAGCGCCATATTCGGTATGGATCCCTGGATGGTGCGACCTAGTCGGGCTCTTGGGCCCCCAATACACTGCTCTTGGCGACCACGTCAAGCTGCGACAGGTCAACCTGCGCCGAGAGGGGGGGGTCACCTGGTAAGTTCGTCTCTCGTTTGCTATATCACGTGCCATATCCTATGCTTATTGTGTGTGATGGTGTGTTTGCTATTCTGTGCAGCCAAGCTGTGAGTAGGAGGCTGGTCAAATTCTCGTCAGCCTACAGGAATTCCGATGGACGATATCAACATCAGCCTCGTTGTATTCATGTATGCGCTACTGGCAAGAACAAGTACGACCCGTTCTGGAAGAAGCTGAAGCAAGATCGCATCGAAGTGGAAGAGGAGGATAAGTGGTTATCCTCAGGCTGGACGCCACGGGCACACCTTTCCGCAGCGACCGCACCGTGCACAAGAAGGATGGCGGAGCTCATGCGGTACCATCCTACATCGCAGCAATTCATCAACGTGTCCCAGTCGTGCCGAGACGAGCTGACCTAGAGTCGCAGAGTTGCCAAGGACAACCCACTAGAAAGATTCCTACGAGCAGCGGCAGCGACGCTCAACAGCACCCAGGTCAAGAATACTCAAGATGATAGAGTTGCTAACTAGTAGAGCTCGCAGATCAATTGTCTGTGACGAGAAGCTGGTCCGACGTGACCGAATAAGAGCTTCCGATCGCTTTGCCAAGCAGAACCGACCTTGAAGAGCACCGCCGTTCATCCCTAGGATAAACATGCGTCGGTCTCCATTCCATCGAGGAGGCAGTGTGGTTGGCTCGGCTCTGGTTGTCCACCGAAGGAGGTGATAGTGAAGCGATTTCAGTCCAACTCAAGAAGTGAGCGACCTAGCGATGACAGTGCCTAGACGGTGTTTTTTTTTTGTGGCTTTCAATCGCCTCAATCTCGGAGTCCGATTTCTCTAAAACGGATAGCGTATAGGGTAGATGAGTCAAATTTAAATAAATCTGACCTAGAGATTTTAAGCTCTCGGACGTTATTTCAAGGTGATCGCAATTATATTCTCTAAAGATGAGCTGAGCATAGAAGGCATTAGAAACTATTGTGGCTTTCAACGATTTTGCCCTCCGATTTGACTCCCTATCTGGGAGTCTGATTTGTTTAATACGGACAGCGTATAGGGAAGATGTGTCCGATTTAAATAAATCCGACTATAATTAAGCGCTTAAGGCCGTCGCGGATGTCATCCGTAACTATCTTGTCTAAGGACGAGCTGAAGGTAGTAGACATTGTAACCTACATATTAACTTGGTACGTGCATAGTGTGGTGCAATTACTAAGTAATCGTCTATTGTGTTGACTACGTAGTAGCTAGGACATTGCCATGGATACATTTCAGGCGGTCCCTTTTGCCGGCGAAAAGCGACTCCTGTTTCATAGCTCGGAGCACCACCAACAAATCTGGCCAGATATGGTTAACTTACCTCAGCCCTACTACCTAAATCTGACCAGTTTTGCAAATCAGGTCCGATATATCGGATTTCGGACCATCGGTTTTGCCAAAAAGGATGAAAGCCTCAACTCTGTATCTGAGATCCAACTTCAGAGCATTGATTCCTGATGACATCCTCTTTTCTTGCCTTCTTGCAATAAATTCGTATTATTTACTTGCTTTAGCCTTTTTTACGGCTTGAATTAGGAGGACATCTCAAATACGGCACGACAGGAGCATTCCGGTCGAGCCATGACAGGTAATGGCTCGAGGTCTGCACACAACTTGTCTCGGATGGACTATCGTGTAGCCAGGCATCCGGCCAGTGAGAGGCTTCAGCTGCCGCCGGGGATTTGAGGCCTACCACTATTTTTCATGGACGCCCAAGACGCAGAGACAAATTTTCGGCCATTGTTGGGGAGCGCGGCGCTCCGCAGGGCTGGCGATGCACGGCCATGGTCGACCTCTGCGTCGCGGACCAGCCGACCGGACCGCGCTTCAGCAATCGAAGCTCAAAGTCTGTAGCAACCGTACCAAAAAAATACCTCGGCGCCGGCGGCGCTGCTGGGGTGATGGTGCCACCATCATTTTGGACGTCCGGAGCTGCTGGCGGGATGCGCCCCGATCCTGTATAAAAGAGCCACAGTCTCCGCTCGGCGTGCGTGGCGTCACTTGTTGATTCGCCGCCTGCCCGTCGTCACTAGCTCCGCCCCGCCGTCGCCGCCATGGACAGCACGGGGGCCACGGCGCGCACGCCGCGCATGCGCCGGTCGCCGCTGCCCGGCCGCCGCGACTTCGGCAGTCTCCTGGCGCCGGATTCGCCGGCCGTCAGCCGCAGCTACGACGGCAGCACGCCCCTGTCGATGCGCGGCCTGCCGCCGGCCGCCAACCTGAAGACGCCGCGCCACTCGTACCACGCGCGCCGCGCCGGCGCCGTCGCCATGACCATGGACGACCTCGCCGTGGACGTGGAGGAGGCCACGTCGCTGCTGCGCCGCAAGGACGGCCCCGTGCTCACCCCCACGCAGCGCAAGATCAAGATCGGCGTCTACGGCGTGCTCAACACCGTGATCCTCGTGCCGCTCATGATCAGCTTCGCGCAGATCATCTTCCGCGACCCGGAGTTCCAGCCGTACATGAACGACCTGGTCAAGCTCGTGCTCGTGTCGGCCGCCGTGCACCAGATCTGCTTCACGTGCGTCAGCTCGCTGCCGTTCGCGATGGGCCAGGTGCAGGATGCCGGCCTCATCTTCCTCTCGGCCATGTGCTCGTCCATCATCAACTCGCTGCACGAGATGCGCGGCGACGACTTCTCCATGGAGGAGGTGCTGGCCACCACGCTCTTCACCATGGCCATGTCCACGGCCGCGCTGGGTGCGGCACTGATTGTCACTGGCAAGCTCCGACTGGCAAGCTTCGTGCAGTACCTGCCCATGCCTGTGGTCGGCGGCTACCTGGCCTTCATTGGTTTCTACGCAATGGAGGCTGGACTATCCATGATGACCACGCAGAGCATCAAGGAACCTGCTGACTGGATCAAGCTGGCCGACTGGGACGCGCTGCTACTGTGTATGCCAGGCGTCTTCGCCGGCACGACCATCTTCTGGGTCAACACGCGCTGGGATCACATGGCTGTGATGCCCTGCTGCTTGGCGGCAATGCTGATCACCTTCTACGCCTTGCTGCTTGTCACCGGGTCGTCGCTTGATGATGCTCGCGCTGCCGGATGGGTAGCCGAGCCACCCCCGTCGCCGCGCACCATCACGCAGATCTACGGATTTTACGACTTCTCCAAGATCAACTTCTCGCACTTGACCACGCAGATCCCGACGTGGGTTGCCATGTACTTCGTCGTGGCTTTCTCGTCGTCGCTGGATGTGGCTGCAATCGAGACAGCGTTGGGCAAGCCGCTGGACCACAACCACGAACTGCAGACCGTGGGTGTCAGCAACCTGCTTTCGGGCCTGGGTGGTGGCTTCACCGGCTCGTACCTCTTCTCGCAGACCATCTTCACTCTCCGTGGCAAGCTTGAGAGCCGCTACGTCGGTCTCATCGTGTTCGTCCTCGAGCTCGCCATCGTGTTCAGTCCGTTCTCCATTATCGCGTTTGTGCCCAAGGTCTTCTTCGGCGCGTTGCAGATGCTGGTGTGTCTTGACCTCATCATCGAGTGGCTCTGGCATGCTCGCAACAAACTTCTCCCGCGCGAATACGGCATCGTGTGGCTAACGTTCCTGTCCATGGTTTTCGTGAACCTCGAGTTGGGTATCGTGGTCGGTATCATCATCGCTGGCTTCAACTTCATCTATTCGTACATCGCGACGGCCAGTGTCCACCGTGTCATGAAGCGTTCGCGTGTCGAGCGTGACCTTCGTGAGCGCGTGCTGCTTCAGAACATGCGCATGTCCATCGTCACGCTGGAACTGGAAGGCTACATTTTCTTTGGCTCGAGTGTGAAGGTCATGGACGAGGTGCGTCGTCACGTATTGGTGACCACTACAGAGAAGGAAGAGGCGAAGACGAGCACCCTTTCTGGTGCGTCGCCCATGCTGACTCGGCGCAACGTGTCATCTCCATACGTGGCTCGCTCCCTGAACGACACCTTCAGCGACGATCTCACCACGCTGGACTCGGTTTTCGATAGCCACGAGATGCATGGCTACTCGTCCACGCCGAAGGGCGGCAAGAGCGGATCTGCTGCGCTTCATGCTGCTCGTACAAGGTACTTCATTCTGGACTTCGAGAAGGTGAGTGGCGTGGACGCCACGGCTGTGCGCAGTTGCTTCAACGCCACGAAGGAATTGCTGGCTCAGCACGGCATTGCCCTCATCTTCGCTAGTGTTCCGACGGATGCGGAGCGATTGCTGCGCGTCCACGACGTGATTGAGAAGGAAGATGGCTCTGGCACGGGCTCTCTTGTGTTCGACACGCTCGACAAGGCGTTGGAGTGGTGCGAGGACGAGCTGCTGGTATCTGAAGGTGTGCTGCCGCTCAGTGAGTCTGCACCTGCGTTGGCAATTAATGCAGGGCAGCACTGGCAGCTGCTGGACGAACTCCTACCTCGCACCGATGGCTCGCACAAGGACGACGACTCGGTCCTTACGAGCTCGCTTGCGAACAGCTCGAAGCCTCAGGGCGGTGAAGGTGCTAGCTCAGTGCTCACACGGGAGCTCGGCGAGTACGTGACTCACTCGCTGAAGCAGGAGGGCGAGACGCTGTACCGGGCAGGTGGACCCGTGAATGGTGTCTACTTCATTGGCTACGGCAAGGTGGACGTGTTCATGCCGTCCAAGATCCACGAAGGTCTGGGTCCGGGCTTCCGTGGTCGCAAACGCATCACGCGAGTGTGCCAAGGAGGTCTGGTGGGCGCGTCCGAGATGATTCTGCACAAACGTCACCAATTTACCGCTCAAGCGCGGGCACCGAGCTCCATCTTCTTCCTTAGCAAATCGCACTACGCGCGAATGCAGAAGGCGCACCCCGCCTTGGCTGCGCGCTTCCAGCAGGCCATGCTGCAGTCCATGGCCATCGGTGTGCTCGAGTCCAACCTGACGGACGATTGAGCACCTACACCAGCTCATCCTAGAATGAAAAGAAGATTGCGAAGTGCTGATAAGCAGAGACCCAATTGCTGAGTAGATGTTGTTAACCTTTGTCGCTCTGTGCGAGAAGTCGAAAAAATGTAAAGACTCTGCAAACCATTTCGCAAACTTTTATTACAGATGTAGAATATGAATGCTCCTAACGCACAAAGTGCACAAGGGTCAGCTTCGCATCACTGCCACCATTTCTCTCTCCGCTTCCCACCTCTTCTAGCAGCACACTTCCGTCAACCAGGAAGCGGTCGGTCCTACCGCTCACTCCCCACTTCCTTGCTCGCTTTTTCTCTGGCTTAGCTTCTCCTCATTCAGACGACGTGGTCACTTCATTCACAGGCAGACAACGACCTGGCTGGCTGCTCTGCTACCGGCCTCTTTCTCTTGTTTTGTGTGTTTTCTGATGTCTCTCTCGTGGGTCGAATAAGTAATTAAACAAGAGGCGCGGGAAGTCCGTGTCGAGGTGGTCGAAAAACCCAAGCATTGGCTCTTGATGATGATGGTACAAGAGCGGCTCGGCCGATGGCAGCGGGGCGGGGCGTCTCACGAAAACGGAATCCGGTCCAAGCCAACGAGCGCGCACGTTATGCGACGTTACAGATCTAAGTTCTGCATCTGCGTCTGCAAGTTCTGGCGTGCTGGCTGCTGCTGCGGCTGCGGCGTCGGCATCATCGGCACCTGCTGCTGCGTCGCGTGGTTGTAGTATCGGATTCTATTGTTACGGGGGGTGGAGTGGTTGGACAGTTCGTCGTCGTCCTGGACACCGCTGTCTTCAAGCCGTGACCCGCTGGCGTGAAGGTGGCCAGCCGTGCCGAAGAAGTGTGGGAGTCGGATCTTCTTCGTCGGCTTGATCGATAATACGGTGCGGCCGAACTTGACGTGCAGCGACTGGTTGTTGTGCAGGGTCAGGGGCCGGTAGATGTACCGAAGCGTACCGTTGGAGCTGCCAGCGTCCTTGAGGAAAAACTCACCCTTCGAGTAGTGGATCTCGGCGTGAATGGTGGACACCGTGCGGTACTTGAGCACCAAGTCGCACTGCGACGAGCGTCCCACCATCAGCGGCCGGTGGATGTCGTTATCCATCAGCATCTTGTAGCTCAGCTGGTAGCGTGTGGACAGGTTGAGCGTGGACGACGAGTGTTTGGTCACGACCTGAAACATGATGCACGGCGGGTTAAGCCGGTCCGGGAGCAGCGACAGCACCTTGCCGTTGGGCAGACGCGTTTTGCTCGGGTAGGGAGCCTTGCAGATGGAGCAGGTGCGCGCGTTGCTCTCGTCCAGCACGGTGCAGATCTCGTTCTTCTCGCCGTTCGTGTTCCAGCGCTTGAGGCAGTTCAGGTGGATGTACTTGGTGTCGCCCGAGCACTTGCAGGGGGCAATGAGCGGGTTGTCGTCCTCTGTCTCGTCGTAGCACACGTAGCAGATGGCGCTGGTGCTCTGCCTCTGCAGGGACGAGCGCGGCTTGGACTCGTCGTTGCCCGACGCCTCGCCGTTCTCGTCGTCCGTGTCCATGCCGCTGTCCACGTCGGCCAGCGCCTCGTCGTGGCAGACCACGCGCTGGATGAGGCTGTTGACCTCGGACGGGCTCAGCGTCGCGTCGTTGGGGCCGACGCCCCCTGTGTCAATCTCTGTGACCAGGAGGCCGACGCTGCCGAAGCGGATGATGTCCCCCACGCGGATGCGGTGCTTGCCGCCGCGGATGCACTTGGTGCCCAGGATCTGGCACACGCCCGTGTGGGCCGAGAACTTCTCCGAGGACGGCAGCAGGCGGTACGCGTCGTTCGAGTAGTCGATGTTGAGGCAGGGCGCCCGCGGGTCCTCGATGAAGATCTTCTCGCGGCTGGACGTGTCGCCCGCCGAGGCCGAGGCCGCCGCAGAGTGCTTGGGGCCGTAGATGGACACGCCGCAGCGCGAGACGCTCTTGCGGAACTTGTCGCGCTTGCCGGCCGCGCCCTTGGTCACGGCGGTCATGCCGCGGATGTCCAGCCTGTCACATCGCATTTATAGCCGATATGAGTTTATGGAGGCAGGGGAAATGGCACGGGCGAGTCTCTTACATGTCGGGTTTGCCGTCGCCGCTGAAGAACTCGGTGGCGCGCGCGAGGCTCCACCTCCGGTCCGAGTTGGCGCTCATTGTGGGGGGTAGAGAGAGGTGGGGGGAGGGAGGGGGGAGCTTGGGTCTGAGCGCAAGTTTCCGGACTGGGCCTGCGCTTGCCTGCTGGACTGCGCGTCTTCCGGTCGCCTTCTTTCCTTTTGGCGAGTCGGGGCGTTTTGTCGCGGCTCGACTTTCCAGCGCCCGAGAACACAGAGGGGGAGAGAGAGCGAGAGGGGCCAGTTCGCTGACTCCACATAGTGAGCGCCAGATCTTACCGAGAAGGCGCAAAGAAAGGAACCACGGCGCTCTATTCGGGTCGGCCGAAAAATGCGCTCGCCCAATCAGCCGCCGGCGCCGATCTCGACCGCACGAAGTAATGGAGGAACTCGTGTGGGCAAGGTGGCGCCGGCCCAGCGTTCCGCCACGCCATGCTGCCCCTGCTTCATGCGACGCTGCAGCTAGGGCGGCGGCGCTGCTGGCCTCAACTGCCATTTGCACGGCCTTCGTGGTCGGGGCCCTCAACTCAGGCCGTTTCGTTTCTTTGGTCAAGTCGCCATATTCGAAACCCCATACTGAAAGCTGGGCCGATGCGGCACTTGCCGTTTACGAGCCAAGCGCTACGATACGCTCGGAAGGGTGGACCACACGACCGGCAACTTCAACTAATATGGCCAATCACATGCTGGGGGGCCAAAAGGTGCAGCTTTGGGTTGTACGTTTGATCAGAGCGCGGCGGGTCCTTCGTCTACTGCGATTGCTATTGCCACGGTCGGTTGGAAGGCGGGCGCGGTCAGTTTTGGTGGTAACGAAACCTCCCTCTCGTGTTTCCTGTTTGGACACTCCGTTGTCAGCTATATTTAAAGTGGAGAGCGGTCGTCACCTGGGCGGGCCGTTAAGCAAATTCTGCTCCTACTACTCTACAGCGCTGCTTGCTGTAGTAGAAACGCATTACAGTAGTGGCTAGCCTTCACTTTGACCCTCATGCAGTGCGAGGATGTACTGGCGTCACACTCGCATTTGCTGCAACAGGGCACAAGCGGCAAGCTTCGTCGTACCTGAAAGCAACTAGTACACACAGGAATGCTCATCTTTGGTGCATTCCTTCATTTTGCGCGCGCTCAACCCGTAGGGTGACTGGTATAGACGCTCGAGGACGGCTTCAGCGGATCAATATTTTATGTGTTCTCTTCGATGAAAGGGTTCACAGCAGATTTGTGTCTACGGATAACAGCAACCCCAACCTGCTTCACGTGCTCTGCCAGGAGCTGGGGCAGTGCAATTGGTTACGCCGATTCCATGCAAAACAAGCTGGTTGATACCGGATTCACCATCGGCAGCGGC
The DNA here is from genome assembly GCA_001314425.1 of Phytophthora pluvialis. Classification (NCBI taxonomy): domain Eukaryota; phylum Oomycota; class Peronosporomycetes; order Peronosporales; family Peronosporaceae; genus Phytophthora; species Phytophthora pluvialis. The sequence continues at coordinate 3,458 of LGTU01000632.1, read as the reverse complement.
GCAGGCATTCCGTGCGCTCGGTAACGTCGGCGATCTTGCTGACAACTCCGTCGCTCGCTCAGGTGATTCGAGTTCAATCTTGTAAAGGATCAGTTACTCAATACACCAACATTCATTATGAACCCCGTCGCTCTCAACCCGATCGCGGTCGTCATGCTGAGTCATGTGGCGAGGCGAGGCAGTCTCGGCTCTCCCAAGGCTATACCGCAGATTTGGTATCACTTCCCGGCGCCATCACTTGTATCTCAGGCGCCTGCATGGCGGTGGACACCACGCCGAGCTTCAAGCACATCGGGCTGAGTGCGCTGCGAGGCAATCGTCGCCGCTCGCTAGCACACAACGCTGTTCGACGCCAACCCCCCCCCCCCCCCCCCCGAGTCACTGGCCTTCCGGGAAAACAACACTGCTGCACCACCCTCATGGTGCTGCCCTGCCACGAGGGCCTCATGCACTTGTCCATGTCATCGCGGTTGCGGTCGAACGGCACGCGTCCTTCTTTCTTGCCCTGCGCCGTGAACTTCACTTTGCTCTAAACGCCTTTGATGAGTTCCATCACGACCGCGTGACTCGCGAAAAAGCGATTAATGCTGTTGCTCCGTCGCAGGTTCAGCATTTCCTGGCACTTGTCCAACCAGCCTCGCATACGTCTTGTGGTCGATGAACGGGAGCTCGTCGTCCGTGAATGCCACCCCATACAAGTGCGCGAGCATTTGATTGCCGATGAACGGAGCTCAAGATATTAATACTCCCGAGATAGCTCCTCTACGGGCTAACTGACGAGCAGATTCGAGCTGGCCGGGCCTCCGCCTGGGAAGTCCACTGGTACGTGGGGCTTCCACACATCAGAGTTGGCATTTTGCGGCAAAATCAATTATAGCGTCGACTCGGGTGTGTGGTCATCTGTCATTGCGAGGCTCTGGTCGCGAAGCCCAACATCTTGCGTGCAAAATGGGTAACGCGTATACTATGGATGACCCTTTGGCAGAAGGAGTGAACAGGTTCTGCAGGCCGATAGGACGGTGGTTGTGCTCAAGAATGCCCAGTGGCGCGAAGCATTTGAGTGTCGTCAACCCAATATGCAGCTTCAACTTGGATGACCAATCAGATGCTACGTGGGAGCGATGGTTCTTCTTATACCAGTACACTTCCGTGGCATGCGCGTTGGACCTGCCTATTAGTTTTCGCGCACGGGAGTGGCTCGATCGCTCTGCACTACTGGAGTCTGTGCTCTTCGTGGCGAGTATCCTTACCAGGATCGTGCCCCAGGAAATCTCAGAGGACTGTTGATGTACATCAACAAGCTGTGAACCGTCGCCTAGTCCTTCAGGATGCGGGGCCTATGCCATCGAGCACAGGCCAATGACTACGTGTTAGCGCTCCGTAGGCATTAGGCCTCGCACTGTCAGGCAAAGTGCTGACAGCAAGATCTACCCTGTGGCTGACTTCACTCGCGGGGCAGCGGCCTCTGCTTCTTCATTGATTTAAAGTCTTTAGTAAAACTCTTTACACGCGTGAATCGGATCCAGAACTTTGAAAGCCACGTAGTCAAGTAAGCCGTGCGACCTTTCAAGATTGGATCCAACACAGTTGATCCGCCGCCGCGAATTGAATGAATTGGTAGAGTGGTCGTCGAGAACACCAAGCTCGGTTGAGCTCGAACCTGTTTGGTCGTCGACTAGTCCTGCGCTCATGGCGACGAGCAGCACTAGAGGAAGATCTCGCAGGCAAGACCGAGCAGCAGCTGAGGCGAAAAACAAACGTAGAAGGGGTCCTTCCCCTCATGCGACTCAAAAAAGACGGTTATGCGTGTCAAAATCCCGAAGATCGCGCCCAGGCGACTCTCCAGACGGTATCTTTTCGAGAATGGACGGCCACAAGGAGCCCTCGAAGGCGCTCATGGCGCTTGACAGCCATGATATCTTGATCGGGGACCTCGAGTTCGCTCGTTGGGCCTTGTCATTCCCGGATTTGCCGCTGCTCGCCCACACCCATCGCCAAGTGCCGACCCCGCGAAGACAAAGCATCCGCCATGAAGTTACTGGGGCTGCTCGCTGCGGGCGCTCTCCAGCTGCCTCTCGGGGCATTGGCCGGGAGTGCCTCGCTCGGCCTCAAAGAATCCTTAGTGGCTGAAAACAGCGAGCGCACGGTGTCGTTCGCGTCGCTGCCCTTCGACCTGCCGAGCAATCTGCTCCTGTCCGAGGGCGTGGCCGCGCACGCACTCAAGAACGACTACTACACGGACATCCTGGGTCCGGACGGGCGCATCTTGTGCACGGAATCGGAAGCGACCCAAGACAGCGGTGAAGTTGCCGTGGTGCTGGCCTTCTCCAAGTGTCTGAACGACACGGCTCTGGCCATCGTGGAGCAGTGGGTAAACCAAGTGAAGGCGACGGTCTCCACTATCGCTTACGCGGACAACCTCGCGGTGACGTTCCAGTCGACGATGGTGCCGGGCGCGTGTGAGGCGCGGAGTGAGAAGACCAACCGGGGACTTAACGACCCCGCCATGGGAAACCAAGCGGGCGCCCCCCATGCGGTTTCAGGGCCATCGTTGCTTGCCGAGGAAGTGCTGCCAAGTGACCTGAAGCGGCTCGAGGCGTTCCCAGCACTCGGCAATGTCGTCAACCTCGCCGACGACGACGTGACTCTGGCTGTCAACCCGATTGCCGTCATCTCTTTCCTAACGGGGGAGAAGTCGTACAGTGAGGTGATGCAGTTCGAGGCCAGTGTGAAAGTGTCCAAGACGTTCAACTTCCAGATCTGCAACGGCGGCACCAATTGTGACGGCACCTTCGAGAACTGCATCTACCTGGCAGAGGCCGTGGACCTGTTCATGTACAACCCGTTCACGGTGACACGCTCGCTGCAATGTGCTCACCTGGACGACGGTGTGCCAGTCACGTACCTGAATGAATACGGCCAACGCCAGTGCTTCTGCAACTGCCCAGCCGGCTACACGATGGGGGAGAACGAGTACGGTAACCCTGCATGCGAGAAGGTTGTCGAGGACACTTGCCCCTGTGTTTGGGCCGAGTGCGTCGGATTCAAGCACCTCGTGAATCAATACGAAGGCAAGTGCGAATTCAAGGACGTGGCTTCGAAGTGGCATCTGCCGGTGCCCTTCCCTACGGATGGCTACGTCGCTGACAAGCGCGATAATTTGGGTGGATCCAACGACCCGCGTATCACCATCACGGTGAACCAGGAGCACAAGCCAGAATACAAGGGATCCGATATCGGCGGAGCTGTTGGCACTGGTGTCTCGTTGCCGCTGACGTTCGCAGAGGTCGTAAAACTCAACTCGGGGGCTTCGAGCTACTCGCCTTTGGTGGCTGCTGGCTATGACAGTACGACTCACCACGAGGTGACCACGTGGAAAGACTACCAGTTGAACCGCGATGCCCACATCAATGACATGACTTTCACGTCGTACGGCAAGTACCACCTGGAGGTGAGCG
>LGTU01000631.1:0-21388 GCA_001314425.1 Phytophthora pluvialis | reverse complement strand
CGCCAACATGAATGGATCCGATAGCACTTTGCAGTGTCTGGGATAACAACACGACGAAATTTGCACTTATGGGAAACGCACTTTTTCTGACGATAAAACCTACTTTTGGTTTTTCTTGTAAAACCTCGCTTTCCACTGCTCATGGGACAGTTAGCAACTTGGTTGGGAAATGGTGTAGAGGTCATCAAGAAGCAAATCGCTGCAAGCGGGAAAGCCCCCGATTTTTGAACTTTTCTGCCGCCCCCGGTCTTCATCGCGACGCTCGAGTCTTGGCAGTCAAATTGACTTGGCGCAAACAACACCTCGCTGATTTAACGAGGGGGGGGCACCGCGTTGGTCTGCACGATGCTGGTCGATGCATTTACATGGCACTGCAATACAGTAGTACATGAATCTAAGTGGTTGCTGCTCTTTAATACATTGTATTGTACTATTTTAATAGTACAATACAGTGTAAAATAGAGTTCGGGCAATACAGACTTCTATATAGTATTAATAAGGCTCGCACTTCCTAAAACTTATAATTTTTATTAGTAATACATGTGGCGATTAACGATTCCAACGGGGTGACATCATTCATCACACGACAAAACAATACCGGAACCTTTACGCTATTCTAAGTCCAAATATGGTTCGATAGGGGATCGATGCCGCACTGCTGCTCCGACCTCGGATGTGCAACGGATGGCTGGAGAATTGCACGAAGAACGTCAACGAGGTTGGGCTCGGTTGTTGACAAGTTTGTTCGCCGCGGTCAGCTGGCACGCCTGGAACGGCACAACGTGCTAGTGAAGGAGATTTGGCAGATTCCAGGACTTCAATCGTGGAGGCTGCAACTTTGGACCCGTAGGGCATTCATTATCACTCAATACGACCACACAAACTCGCCGCTCTACACAGATCACAAGGGACTGGTTGGCACTTGTCGCGACATGAGGGCAGACACTCAACCTGCTTAGGCGTGAAGCTTTGCACGGCAGCCATCACTGCTGTTCGTGTTCGAGTCCGTCGAAGAAGCAGTGGTCTCCGTAGACGTGTCCGTCTTAGCGGGCGAAGCGGTGACCGCCGAAGTGTCTGACGTGGCAGACGAAGCCGTTGAGGCGGCAGTGGACGTCGTAGCGGACGAAGTCGTCGAGGAGGACGTCGCGCAGACCGTGGCCGAGGTGGGGTCCGTGGTGAAGGGCGTGACGGTGAAGTCGGGCGTGTCGCCCTGCGACCAGGTGCAGCACGGGTCTCCGAAGGCGGCACCGTTGGTCATGTCGGAGTCGGGGAAGGTGTCTGCGCAGAACGCTGCGGTCCAGGAGAGTCCGACGGTCTCGAAGGCGGTGGCGAAGTCGGTGTACTGGGAGCTGTCGTTGTCCGGGTGTCCGAGCTTCTGCGAGAAGAGGGACCCATTGGGGACGTAGTCGAGGTAGGCCTTCATGGCGGAGGCGACGTCGGCGATGGCGGCGAGGCCGAGTGTGGTGGTGGAGTAAGCGACGAAGAACTTCATGTTGCGGAGGCCTAAGAGATCGAATTGCTGTCGGTACTTGGAGGCAAATGCGAGAGTGGGCATCCGGGTAACCCGACGCCAGCGCCAAGTCCTCGCCTTCGATAGCGTCCCTGCCTCGCGGTTGGCCTTACGTGCTCAAGAGATAGCTAGAGATTGTCGATGTCTGCGTAGCGCATTGGCAATGACTGGCATTGACCAAGGCGGCATCGGTGGTCATAGCACAGTATCCTTAGAGCAATGCCGGCGCTATCCAATATAGCTGGACCACCCTTTCCCGGTGGTTGTTGGACCATAATTTATGGAAATGTCGTAGGCTTCAGACAGTGAGCTGGCGGGCACAGCTTGCGCTGGCGCTGCGATCGCCTAGCTGAGCCAGGGTTGCCGTTAATTCCCAGTATTAGTACTACATTTTATGTAGTACTAGTACTTTGCAGTACAGTACTACGTAGACGACGTACTACGTAACGTGGTCGAGTTTGTCATGGGTGCGGTAATACAGGGCTTTTACGTTTCCGCGCTGCAGACGATGCATAAAAATGATTACATGCGCGAGTAACGCGGCCTATCATGCGCGCTAATTTGGCTGTATTCTGGTGGTGCAATACGCGTCCCGAGTCTGCCGTGCGGGAAAACGGCAAGTAAACTTGTCGAACGTGGCGTGCAAAACCAGGTGAAACCGAGGCTAAATATTACATCAAAGGTGCGTAAAGCTCTGCGGCCCGAAAATGACGCCGGCACGCCTTCCTTATCTCAGGCATGCACTCCCAGCAGCAGCAGCTCGGGCATCTGCTCTCTCGGCACGGCTCCAGTAGAGACGTCGGCGCATGGAAGCATTGCGAGCAGGGGGCAGTAGTACTGGCACCTTTTCTCAACTACTGCCAGTAGTTCGCCAGTATTACGATTTGAACTACAGCAGTAATAGTAGCGCGATTTCAGTATTCTGTATTGCTACAGTAACATTACGATAGTACTGTTGAATTTTACTGCCAAACAGCTTGGGTTCCAGCCACTTACGGTTCATTGTCGGTGCTCGTAGGAAGAGAGCTCATCATGAAGCTTCCAATCGAGAAAACGTGCTCGTAGAACGTGTTCGAAGGGCTGCGACCAAGTCAAACACACAAAATTGCAGAGTGAAAGCTTCAATGCACGAACGTCAATCCGCATCCGATGTGCTAATTACCAACTAGGCATTTGAGCACAGAAGACGCCAGTCGGCACGACTGCGTTGATGGATCGGAGACGAGAGTGTTGATGCTCCCTCTTCTCGGACAACGACAGCTCCCAGTACACACCACCGACTTCGCCACCGCCTTCGAGGCCGTCGGACTCTCTCCTGGACCGCAGCGTTCTGCGCAGACACCTTCTCCGACGCGACCAACGGTGCCGCCTCTGGTGACCCGTGCTGCACCTGGTCAGAGCGCGACATGCCCGACTTCACCGTCACGCCCTTCACCACGGACGCCACCTCGGCCACGTCCTCCTCGACGATTTCGTCCGCCTCGATGTCCACCGCCGCCTCAACGGCAGCGTCCACGACTTCGTCTGTCACGTCAGACACTTCGACGGACTCGGCGGCGGTGACTGCCGTGCTCAGTCGTGCGCCGTTGAGTAGCTTGCTACCAAGTGTAGAGCGGCGTGCTCGTGTAAATGTGTTGCGTTGAGACTAATTCAGCAGTTGCGTCACTTACATACCTGCATCGCGGCCGTATAGATAATCTATCTCCAAGAAGCATTACCAGGGTTGACAAACATTGTGGACATGTCCATTGTTCTTTAAAAGCGCAACTATCCATCGCTGTTCGCAGTAGCTATTCATGCGAATGGGTCAGCAGGTTGGTCTGTAAGGACTCTTCGAACGAGTGTCGGAACCGCGCGTACGCCGTGGGTAACACACTGACATCGCGCTTGAGGAAGCTGTCTTGGATCCAGAACTGCATCACATTGAGGAAACTTGGACACACAATCATCACGAGCACCAACTCTGCGAACGGATACCCACGTAGCGAGTGGAAGAGCAGCTCGCCGAACAGCCCGAGAGGTGTTGACGCCGCGATCATCACGGATACCACGATGGCCTTGGCGAAGAGGATGATCACCAACCACGCCGACAGCTGTAGCATCCACACCCGGTACGACGGCGGGTTGCCATAGTCGCCGCTCTCCTGGATGTTGACCCAATTCATGGAGAAGGCCAGCTCTTGCTGCAGCCGCAGGAACGCGAGACTCACGACCATGCCGAGGGTGCAATCACTGAGGAAGTTGAGGAAGTACCACGCGCACTCGTCCGTCACGGGCGGCATCTGAATTGACACGAACAGGTTCATGAAGTGGCCGGTCGACGCGCCGATCATCTGCTTGCCGACGTCCATGAACCAAACCTGCAGCGGTCGCCGGGGCCGCTCGACGTGCCGCTTGTACCAGAGCGTCGCGATGGCGACCAGAGCCAGCAGCGCCTGAATGGCGTACGATGCCGCGTTCGAGAACAGCACGCATTGCTCCACCTCGTCATCCGCGAGCTCCGGCAAGGGCATGGCTGCTTGTTTGTCGCTGAGGTCAATAGTGCTCTTGTGGTCTGCTCCATTCAAGGATCCAATGCGATGATCGCGCCTCTTCATAAAGATATTCGTCCGACTCGTCGCAGCTAATCAAAGCCATCACCTCGATCACCTCCAACAACATCGTTCACTTTGCTGGCCTTTATTATTCACGGCCGGCTCAGGTAGACTTGCGGCCCTTTTCACTCGTTCTATGCTGGATCTGGTTCAGAATTTGGAGCGAGCGCCGCGACGCGCCGGCGCCGGCAGATGGCGGCGTCTTCCTCTTCTTTTTGATAAGCATGGGGTGCGCGGTTGGCGTCAGCGACTGCTGCGCGACAGTTCGCTGGATTCCCACCGAGCGCGTCTTCAGCCAGTTCACAGGCTTGTTCGGGCCCGGGACGCTCGCTTCGGTGAAATTCTTAGAAGCAAATAACCGCGACTTCGGCCCCGAAAGGCGGTGACCGGGTCCTGTCGGGGTATCGCGCTTGTGGGCTCTCGATGCGCTGGAGGTCCGAGTCTTGTGACGAGTACCTTCGGCCACGGGGGACAGGAAGGTCGCGTCAGTGCCGCCTGTTGGCTTAAGAGGGAAGAGCCCGTTCTCGGTAGTCTCGAAGTGTTCCAAGTCGTCCAAATGCTCATAGATCTCGCGGAACGTCGGACGGACTCCCCACGCCGTGCAGCGCATGAAGAGGTTGTAGTACGGACCCAGCCGATCTTTTGCAGCCTCGGGAACTTGGGTCACGGTCACGTCCTGCAGCAGCTTGTGCAAGCTACGAGTCTCCACGTACTCTTTAGGAACGATCTCTCCGACGAGCAAGCGATACAGGATTTCCCGTCCGAAGGCACCGACGTCGCAGTTCTTGTGGAAGCTGAATGAACTGTCGAGGATCTTGGGTTCGTCTGACGGGAGCTTGATGCGACCAAAGTCAGAGAGCTTGATGTCTGGTTCCCAGCTCTGTTCGTAGCCCTCTGGAGGTGTGCGCATGAGAATGTTCCGGCAGGCTAGGTCGCCGTGAGCGACGTTAACATCTTCGTGCAGCGTGATCATGGGCAAGCAGATCTGCTTCAGCATTGCCTTCGTGTCATCAAACGACAGCGTGTAGCGGCGGTGCTTCGACCCACCCGAGTTCACGCCGTATCGTCTTAAATAATCGCTCAGCTTGCAGTCCATCACCTCCAGGGCGATGCAGGTGTGCTCGATGGCATCACACAGACCAAGACACTGCAGGAACCCCTTCATGTGACGCACCCGACGCAAATAGTGCAGCTCGAGAGCGGCGCGGTGTTTCGCTTCATGCTCAGGGAACCCTTCATGCGGCTTGGCTCGCTTGAGGGCAATCTTCTGTCCGTTGATTACAGCCGCAGTCACCTTGCCATCAGTGCCTTCACCGTAGACACCTCCTGTGTACTCCACGTCTGCCTCGCAATTAAATAGACCAACATCTCCAATCACTGAAGTGCTTGTAAAAGCGCTGGATGGGGTGTCTGCATGAGCTGCAGTTGCATCTGCTTCGGCATGGGAGACCATGCTGTCGCAACTTTCTTGGGACAGCGGAGCAAGCTTATCGACGTGGCTGTGGGCAACACTCGTAGACCCCTGAGAGAGACCCAACTCAACTTGCGAAAGCGCGACTGCTCCGTCTCCTTCTTCTGCGCTGTGAACATCGCCGTCTTCACCTGCCGGAGCATGCTTTTCCTCCACCACGACACTGGATTTGCAGCCTGATTCGGCATGCACGACTTCTGGCGATGACAGATCCTTGTCCTCAGCCGGTTCAACTTGTGTAGGATCATATTCTAGTTCCTCCGTCTGGCTTAGTGGAAGGGAGCAAGATGCAGCAGTGTAGGGGCTGTGGAAGACCGGCCTTCGGGGTGGCGGGCTGGTGAACGTCGTAGGCGTGCTTGCGAACGGCATGGTTCGTCGAGCCTGAGGGCTTGTAAACGTCATCGGTCGACGTGCCTGTGGACTTGTGAAGTTAATCGGTCGCCGCGCTTGAGTTGCGATGGCAGGAGACGACATCCGCGATGGAGCGGGCGCCTTCACTGGCGTTGGTGCCTTGAGACGCTGCTGCAGCTTCTCATTCGTCTTCAGATTTTTCTCCAGCTTCTTCAAAGCCAGCGCTCTGTTCTCCGGACGCGGCGCACGCTCCGGGGAGAAGGAGATCATGCGTTTCCTCGTCGACGCAGACGAGCTGCTCTGCGCGATGCCCCTTGCCACATTCTTCTTCGGCTTGCTCGCCATGGGCACAGGCGGCGCACTCTTCTCTGGCGTCGGGTCAATGCCCGATGCCCTGTGTTTAGTCTGCCCGATAATCTCCACTGGTGAGTGCACGGAAGCTCGATCCGGAGACATGGGCTCCGGCAGAGAGACGCTCTTCTCCTCAACCTCTGCAGCGGCCTCCTCCATCTCCTCCACAACTTCCACTTGCACCATCTTCTTCATGGGAGAAGAGGACGGACTCTTCTCTTCAACAGTCTCCTCTTTCTTCTCAGGGGGGGTAGGCTCCAGCAGCACAAGACTGTTGTCTTCAGGTTCAACAGACGGCTCGATCACACGAGCCTCCACCTCTTCAGCCATCTCCGCCTCCTGCGCATCCACCTTCTCCTCTTGCGTGGCCTCGTCGTCCTCTTCGGGCACATATTCATCGTCGTCCTCCTCAGCCTCCTCCTCCCCGCCTTGAGACATAGCCTCCGGCTCCATACTCTCGTCTTCAGGCTCGGCTGCAGCCTCCGCCTCCTGCTCCTGCTCCTGCCCCTGCTGCTCCGTCTTCGCGAGCGGCTCCACCGTGTGGGCAGCCAGCACGCCCTGGATGTACTCGCGCTTCTTGCGGCGCATGTACCTGTCGTCCGAGCCCAGCACCCTCGCGCCGCTCTTGACGCGCTTGAACTCGCTGCTCTCCCAGTTGGCCGCCACGCTCTGGATCATCTGGGCCTCGGCGCATCTCGGGTCGAGCTTGGGCGCCTCGCTGGCGGCCGCGGGCGGCGCGGGATCGACGTCCCGCCCCCGCTTGCGCGTGCGGCGCGAGGACTTGGGCGCCATCGCTGCTGCTGCAAGTCACGAAGGGAAAGCGCAATGAAAAATGGTGCGCAGGTGGTTTTCCGAATTTTCGAGGTAGTTGTTGATATGTGCAAAATACATACAATAGCCAAGTGATCCTCGTCTTCGAGATTTCAGGTTTTTCCTTGAATGTGGAGTGGCGCCAAAGCTACAGGGTACCGGTGCTTTTGCTCCTGTAGAGGGATGTATGACATCCCTCTACAGGAGCAACAGCTTTTGACAGCGCACTCGCATCCAACCGCACTGCCACCATGGCGACCAACGGCGGCGAGGTGGCGCTGTCCTTCAGCGCGGACATGTACAAGAAGCTGTTCCCGGCCGAGTACATGCGCAAGTGCCTGTCCAGCAAGGTGCGGCCGGACTCGCGCACCATCGAGGCCGCGCGCGCCGTGCAGCTGCAGACGGACGTGGTCCAGACGGCGGCCAGCTCGAGCCTTGTGAAGCTCGGCAAGACGTCGGTGCTGACGGCCATTAAGCTGGCGGTGGGCGCACCGGCAGTGGCCACACCCGACCAGGGAGAAATCGGTGCGTCGAGATTGCTGCTGCTGCTGCTGCTGGTGGTGGTGCTGTAGACTAACGACTGCTGTAGCCATTCAGGTGCACTTGTCGCCGCTGTGCTCGAGCCGGTTCACGGTGGGCCGGCCGTCGGAGGAGGCGCAGAGCATCGGCAGCCAGCTCAATAGGATCATCGTCGGGTAGGCAGCTACGCAGAGATGACCTTGCCCGGTGTTTGGACTAACGAGGTCGTTGCGTGCTTGCTTGTTGCCTGGGGTCGCAGCTCGCGCGTGGTGGAGATGGAGAGTCTGAGCATTGTCAAGGGCCAGTCCGCGTGGAAGCTCATGGTGGACGTGTACTGCGTGGACCACGACGGCAACGTGCTGGACGCCGCGCTCACGTCCATCATGGCGGCGCTGCAAACGTTGAAGCTGCCGGCGACGACCGTCAGCGAGACCCACAACGTGGTCTCCGTCGTGCCAGGTGCGTCGCTGGCTGCTGCCACGCGCGTTTCTCTTTCTGCTGGACTCACTACGCTAACTAACATCTATGTTGCTATTGCTGCTGCTGCCGCAGACGGAGACGCGACGCCGCTGCGCGTGGAGCACGGCGCGTACGCGACCTCGTTCGCCGTGGTGGACGGCGTGGTGCTCATCGACCCGACCAGCGACGAGGAGGACCTGGCCAGCGCCGCGTTCAGCCTCTCGTACAGCACTGACGGCCAGCTCTGCGGCGTGCACAAGGCCGGCGGCGCCATCGTGGCGCCCAGCGCGATGCAGCGGTGCATGCAGACCGCCAAGCGGAACGCCGAGGCGCTGGCCAGGCTCGTGGACGCGTCGACCTAGTACTTCAAAGGCATCCCTACTTCAAAGTCCTTATTGACTTGGATTTGTAAAGTCCTCATTCTGCACTCACATGCAGTCCTTATTGACTTGGATTTGTACGGAGTCCTTATTGAGGACTCCTCATTCTGTGAGGCGTCCTCATTCCATACATCAAACGCAATCCTTATTGACTTGAATTTGTATGGAATGCGACGAGTCGGACGAAGTCGTGGAATGAGGTGGAATCGTAACCTAGATCAGTAAAAATAGCAGTACGATAACCTAGATCAGTATCGACGGAATGAAACGTAATCGTAACCTAGATCAGTAGAAATCAGTGTATATAACCTAGATCAGTACCGACGAATCTTACTAGAGATCTGATTAGACAATCTGATTAGCGGTGAGTTCTTCAGAAAAGATCCCCGAGGTAGCCACGGAGCTCGGCTCGAGAGAGGGAGGAGTGGACGCAAGGCGGCAGTGAGCAAGAAGCGCGTCGACCAGCGCAAGCCATGGCCTTTCACGAGGACACGCCTCTGTGGCAGTCGCCGGCCAGCTCCGTGGCGTCCGTGGCCGGATCCGCCGTGCGCGAGGGCGCGGCGGGGCCCACGCGACGCGCGCGCAGCACAAGACTGTTGCCGACCGCCGTGACGCCGCGCATGATCCGCGCCGCGACCGTGGCGGGGCTGCTGGTGGCCATGGCCATCTACATCATCGGCAGCACGACGCTCTCGACGCCGGAACAGAGCGCAGCGGTGTCTGGCCAGCGCGAGGTCGACGTGGCAGCGACAGAGTCGGTGGCGGCGGCTGCAGCAGCGACGCTGAGGGACGTCGACGCCGCCTGGGTGAAGGACAGGCGAACGGACGGCCCGGCCGACGACGGCGTGCTGTTCCTGCCGGGCTTCGGGGCCCCGCTGGAGAAGCAGGTGCGTCGCGGGAACAAGGCCTTTGCTCTGCTTAAAGAGGGCGACACCACGGGTGGCGTGGTCCTGTCGGTGCTGCTGCCCTTGTGGCCGCTGGCACTGGTCTGCGTGGTTGTGTTAGTCGTGCTGAGACTCATGGACGGCCCGTGCCTCGACTATTATGTGTGGTATGTGGACAGTATGCTGGCCTGGTCGGAGTGAACAGGCCCAACGCAGGCAAACTCTTCTACTGGTTCTTCGAGACAAGCGCGCCCATGCAGATCGATGATCGAACACCACTGCTGCTCTGGCTCAATGGCGGTCCTGGCGCGTCGTCTATGACGGGGCTGCTGGCTGAAATGGGTCCTTACCGCGTCACGAAGGAACGGAAGCTGATTCCGCACGTGCATTCGTGGACGAACATCGGCCACATGCTGTTCTTCGACCAGCCTGTCGGCACAGGCTACTCGTCCGTACGCGATGACGTTGGCCACGTGGATACACAGGAGGAGGTTGCGGAACAGCTCTATCGCGGCCTGCAAGGATTTTTCAGGCGTCACCCGGAGTACAAGCACAACCCGCTGTACGTGTGCGGCGAATCGTACGCCGGCAAGTATGCTCCATCCATCTCGCACTACATCCACGTGAAGAATAACGGTTCTCCAGACGAGGACGACGTCGTGATCAATTTGACGGGCGTAGCCATCGGCAATGGCGACATGTGGCCCGTGCTGCAAACTCGCTCGGTACCAGATTTTGCCATCGCCTTGGGACTCATCGATTCACAGCAGTACGAAGACGCGAACGCACAAATCAGCGTATGCGAGGAATTGCACCGACAAGGCCGTGACGTGGACGCCTTCCAGGTGTGCCAAGACGTCACCCAGAAGATTTATGAGGCTGCGGGGAACCCGTTTATTTATGACATCCGCCAGTCGAGCAATGCTTTCACGGACCTGAGCACGCTGCTATCGAGCTACTTCAACGACGACGCCGTGCGTCGAGCGCTGAACGTGCCTCCTGGAACGCCATGGACGTCGGTAGACGGATCGGTTTACGGCACTTCACGGTCGGCGCCTGCATTAGTGCGTCATCTGCTGCAGGATGAGATGCAAGACGTGCCCATCGCCGTGTTCCGCGACCTGCTGGATAACTACAAGTTCCTGTTCTACGCCGGCAACATGGACGGCTCGGTGTGCAACAACCTGGGCGTAGGACGCATCATCGACCGCCTTGCCTGGACAGATACAGCCAAGTATCGTGTGGCCAAGCGGCAGCCTTGGGTGGTCGACGGTCACGTGGCGGGGCTTGTCAAGTCGGCAGGCAACATGAGCTATGTGGTGGTGCTGAACTCGGGCCACCTCGTGCCCACAGACCAGCCGGAGGCCTCGCTTGACATGATGCGGCGCTTCGTCAACAACGAGCCCTTCTCCCCGTTGTCCCCGTAGGCAGCTCCGATCCCATACAGCAAGGCCGCGTGCAGCTCCTAGAAAACGCTGCCGCCCCAGCCTCCACGCTCGCTCCGTGCGTTTTTGTCGTGCACGGAGCGGCGACAGGTTGTACATACATACAGCACCCAACAGACCGGCAAGTGAATAAAGGCGATACACACACACACTTGCACCTCACAAGGTTGTTGTTGTTGCGTTTAAGATGGCTACACGTGTCACCAACAGCATGGATACATCCCGTCCCCGTTAGACGACGACCGTCCACTCGCGGATCGAGAAGGACGTGACGAGGTCGTTGAGCACGTAAGGGTCGGTCTTGGCGAAGTCCTCGATGAGCTGCTTGTCCACCACGTTGAAGATGAAGACGCCGGCGTCGGGCGGGTTCACGAGCGCGCCGCCCATGACGACGTGGCCGTCCTTCTTGGCGTTCACGGCGCACTCCAGGTGCTCGGCGCGGAAGGGCCCGCGGCGGTCCAGGATGTCGCCCACGTACTCGTAGCGCAGGATGTAGAACTTCTTGTCGGGGGCGGCGGCAGACATGGCGCGGGACAGCGGGGACAGCGAGCGAGCGGCCACTTGGCGAATGCTGCGAGCCAACATGACGGACGCTTTGGCGTGACATGGATACGGCATTCGTGTGGGGGTGGTACAGTGTACCGATGTACCACCCCCACACGAATGTACCAGGTACACACACATCTGGTGACAAGTTGTGGGGCGCGAAAAGCATGGCGAGTACGCGAGCGGAGGCGCTGCGTCTGTACCGCGCCATCTACCGGGTGCGTGGCCAGTGCCGGGCATTAGTATGCATCGACACTTCGAGCAGACGCTGACGCTCAATGTGGCGCCTTAATTGCTTGCTGCAGGCGGCCGGGAAGATGCCGACGCGCGACCGCACCAACTACGTGCGCCGCCGGCTACGCTACGAGTACAACGAGGCGCGCGAAGAGACCAACACGGAGAGGATCAGGTGCGGTGTAAGACTTTGCGCTGGAGACTTTGCCCGGTGTTTAACTGGCTGCTGCCGTCCACAGGTTCCTGCTCCGCCTAGCGGAGACGCAGCTGGAGACGGTGGAGGTGCAGGCGGAGCACTTGACGTCCACCTTCTCCAGTCCGGACTACCACCGCACATAGATCATCAACAAGAAGCAACCCACAACTGAAACGCTAACTGCTACCAGCGATTCCGCTCCGATTTGACGGCTTATCTTGAAATCTTGGCGAGGAGATTAACAAGAAGCACGTGCAGTTGTTTCCTGCTGACATTTACGCAGGGAAACGAAGCAAAAGAATTTGTGCTTTCCCCCTCGGAGATGTATTTATTGTCTCTAGAGCTATTTCAATCGTAGCTCAGACCAAATTGGTCTCGTAAGCTTTTGACGAGATCGATGGGGCTGAGTTTTGGCACTGGTGCAGTGTATTTCCCGAGTCCGAAGAAATACGCTCGTTTGCACCTGTGTTTCTCGATAGCATTCCACCAGCCGTCCAATGCTAGTCAATCGAGGGTACCACCAGCGCGCGTGTGTAGCTCCGAAAACAGTTATTCCAAGTCGTAGGCTGGTGTACTGGCGCCACCTGGTGGGGAATGGACCGCGTTTCTTGCGAGGACTTGGGAGTCTTGCACTCATGAAGAATAGAACTCTAAGTTGGTGCGATCTATCCTGATGCCGAAATCTCCGTCGAGTGCAGCATTTCCAAGCATCGGATTAGAGACGCGGTGAAGAATATTCTGCACCGTGTCCCGACCCAAAAAGTATCATTCATCTGGTGGTCCGCGCTCGATGATATTGCAGATGCAGACCTGCCTAACTGGTTGGGCTACCCCCACTTAATCGCATAAGCTCTAGGTGTGCTATGAACTGCGGGGCTATGTACTCTAGTTCGGACCCTTGTAAACGAGTTGGCGAGGCGGTTGTCGTTGTTGACATGTGAACAGCACGGCTCTAAACGTGGGGGCCTATCCTCCATAAGGGTACAATGACACCGATACACATGTTTGCGTGCTTAATGTGAACTCAACGCGGAAAGTACTTGTATCCCATGCGAATTATGTTGGTGGCGCCGTGCTACTCCAGAAGAAGAGCGGCGTGAGACCTCAAAGATGCATCCCACGATCTACAACTCCTGAAGTATTTCGGTTGAGGATCTAAGAGTAGCGAATAAACCGCCATGCGCCATGTATTTGAAATCTGCTGTTGAGTATCGCTGCTGAGGATATACTACTGTAGTACGAATTAGTTCAACAGGACTTCTTCTTTGAGCGCCGAAGCGCTGTGAACACGAGGTCTTTTGAGCAGAAGGAAACGAGCACCAGAACACTGCAGCACCAGTAGCTCCATCTTCGAATCTACAAATGTAGCGATTTCGCGATAAAGGTGCGTTAAGGCACGATACTGTATGCGGGTGTTGTCGGTGCGTTAACTGTTGTGAGTTGTCGTCATTAAATGTACTGTAACGAGAGTCCGAGTTTGCATGATTATTACATTTCTGGTGAAGTCTTCCTTCCGTCATCAGCTGCATTTTACTTGGCACTTTGTCAGAGTTCAAAAATGGCTCTGTGATTATGGGATGCGCACGTTTACGAGCGCGTACTGTACCGGTAGCACATTGCCCGGTAGATGTGCGGGCTCCCATCGTAGCAGCTCATCGGCGCATGTACGGGCCACTTGCATAACGGAGCAAAATGGAATGGGATCACCGCATCGTATTGGTCCAAGCTTTCGTAGTTCGGCTAAAGGAAAGCGACTGCCGCTGAAGTCATACTGTAAACGTAATGCGCTGCACGCAGAGTACTACTGTACTCGACTGTGAGAGTAGATAACAGCATACAACAATGTATGTCCCTGGCGAAGATGCCTGCCAATCTCGAATCCTATCATGCCAAGTCATCCGGTTGATACTGTAGAACATGCGAGAAACGAGAAGGCCTATAAGTTAACAAAAGAACAAAATGTCGGTTGATACTGGATAGATTTTGTGGAGTCTGCTCCACTTTGTGTGTGGGAAATGGCTCAAGTTTCGCTTATCCATCCGCATGCTGCTAAAAAAAATCAAAACAGGGCTACTGTATGTTTCTATTTTGTCTCGTCATATTGCGAAAGCTCGTCTGCTGCATGAGCCGATTTGCTGATGTTATGCCCTCGATACTAGTAAGATCCACCTTATCCGCTGCAAGCGAGAATAACATTTCGCGATCAAAACTCGTATTTAGTAACTCCGTAAGACTTCCGTTGGATCGTTACGACCATGAACAGTGAATTTTACTCAGTGAAGCGTCCGAAGGGGGACTTGGGAGCAACAAGTTGTCCACGTAATTATACCACCTTTGTTACCACCGTGTAGAGCCGCTGAGCGCAAAGCCCAGATGTGAATCACGATACCGTGAGCTTCACGGTGAGGTTGAGGTCGAGGGCACATTGTAAATCGGCTCTCACTCACCTCCGTCAGTTTGTAATTGGCTTCTGAGTACTCAAGCACCAAGCCTCCCAATCTACCAAGGCATAATGCGTCTGGGCTACTTTCTGTTGGCGGTGGCGGCTGCGCTCCTTGTAAGCTGCGATGGCGCTTCAGCAACGAAGGCCCAGCTCCCCACTAGGAATCGCATCCAGTCCATGGCGACCGACAACGGCCCAAGCAGCCGACTGCTTCGAGGCGGGGAAGGCCGTAGACTGAAGAAGATCCCCGCGAGCGTTGTGAAGGAGTTAATGGAGAACAGCACCAAACGGACACAATCCTTCCAGACATGGCGAACTCTCTGGATCTTAATACAATTCAAATCAAGCGACTGCGAGAGTTCATGAACAGGAACAAGATCGACGAAGTCACCTTGCTGAAACAGTACGGTGAACACCTGGCAACACTCAAGAAAACCGCGTAGGTAGGATACCTAAAAAAAAAAAGGCAACAACGCCTATCCAATAAACACGGGTAATAATCCCCATTGAGAGCAGCACTAGCCAAGAGTCACGTATCCCAAGAGTCGACCATCAATGCAGTGCGTGGTCGTCTCTGTCGTCTGGGTGTTTGTCATCTTGAGTCTCAGCATCCAATGGGTCCGGGCCGTGTCGCTTGCAGACGACTGGTACCTCTCGACTCGCTGCAACGAAAGGTCTAAATCCACTTCATGTCGGAACTACGAGCGCTGCAAAGCCACTCACCGCTGCGCTCGAGGGGACGAGGACTACGAGATCAAAGCTGGTCAATTGAAGAGCTTCACGAGGGAGTTCGCGGGTGGAGAACGACAGCAAATTGCGCTCATGAACGACTTCGAGGACTGGAAGTCCGGTTCGCATCGCTGGCGGTTCCAGCCGAGAGGAGGAGCCACTAACAGCAGCGACGACAGTTCAGTGCTGGGACCGAGAGCATCGATCGGGTGGGACACGTTCACGTTCCCCGTGATCGGGTCGCTGGAACTCGCCTCGGGTTATTTAGTGTTTGACACGGATCGAGCCGAAGTCCGCGGTGACGTCCAATTGAACGGACTTGTGGCCACGACGCGACTCGGTGGGACGTCAGTCGCAGTCTTCAACTTCATGACGGTGTATCTCAGTGCTGCCGTCCGCGTCCGCTTCCAAGGTGCTCGAGCTGTTGCCATTTTGAGTCGAAGCAGCCTCATCGTGGACACGGAGCTCCGTGTTCGACCGGGGACGCTCGGAGGCTTCCCGGGAGGAGGCTTCGTCGGAACTGGCACGAGTTTTCCTGGCGTGAATAATAATCAGAACGGGCCAGGGAGTTCCAGTGTTCGAGTCTACGTGAAAACGCTGTCGACGTATGGCAAACATGTGCCGGAAGTTCAGGAGATCGAGACGTCAGCTGCAGCAGGGCAAAAGCTGCAAGGGCGCATTGTACTTCGTTATCCGAGTGCGGAGAGTGCTGGTTTGGCCACTGGGACGATCCCGTACGATGCTAGTGCGTTGGATGTACGCCGTCGACTCGAAACCACGTTCCCGGATATTGGCGAGTTGCATGTGGAGCGAGACGACACACTGGAGCAAGTGCCCGAGATCGGTCGGTTGTGGCGCGTGACGTTCCTGTCAGCGGTGGGGAATGTGCCGCAGCTTCAGGCTCAGAGTTTTCTCTCCGGATTGGAGTCGAAGGTCGTCACGCGAACGCTTGTCAATGGGAATGAGCTCTCCGGTTCTTTCCGTCTGAGCTTCCTCGACAGCGTCACTCGCCCACTGATTCACGATATCGCAGCTCGTGATCTGCGAACAGCTCTGCTGGAGGATTTACCTACGCTGATCGACGCCCGAGTGACGCGAACTGATGCCAAGGACCGATGTCCGCAAGGATCTACGCTCGCTGATCAAACGGCTCGCTCCTCGATCCTTGCGTTTGACCCGAACGTCGACCAAGGACTTTATCGGGCGTCGGAGTGGCAGGTGCCGGAAGACGAGCTCGTCGAGCTCTCGGATAGCACGAAAAATTACCCCGCCAAGCGGTGTCGCTCTGGTCGTGGAGCTGCTGGAGGTTTCGTGTGGAAGCTTCAGTTCTGGACGCGAGAGGGGAATGTTGCGTCCATGACTCCGACTTCTAGCACCATGACGACGGTCGCGTCTCCTGCAGCTTTGACGGTCGATTACTCGAAGCTCGAAGGACTCGATGCAGTGGCCGAAATCGTCGACTCGCAGTGCTTTTCGCTTGCTTTTGGTGGCGCTGGAGCTTCATTTGCCGGCTCTGGAGGTGTCGGCTATGCTACTGACGCTCCTTGGGCAGCACCCGCTTATGCCGACGAGCTGGTTAGCGATCTCTTGGGAGGAAGTGGAGGCGCTGGAGGTGGACAAGTACCATTCGACGTTTTCCCAGTAGCGCAGCCCACTCAGGGAGGTGCTGGCGCTGGTGCCATGATGCTGTCGGCGGTCAATGACATCCTTCTCGGCCCCAATGCGGTCATTTCAGCGAACGGTGGGGACGGAAGCTCGGCCTTCACACCTGGAGGTGGCGGCTCTGGTGGTTCTGTGCTGTTAGTAAGTGGCGCCACCTTGTCGAACCATGGAGTTCTGAAAGCTTTGGGCGGACATGGAGGCCACGAACTCTCTATAGACAGTGGTGGGGTCGGAGGTGGGGGGAGTGGTGGCCGGATTGCCGTCTACGCTCAAACGTATTCGTCCTGGGGAGAAGGAAGTCTCCAAGTGAGCGGTGGTGCGTCGCCTGACACTGCGAGAAGTGGCGGTCGTGGGTCGGTGTACGTGAAAGTTCGTACGGAGATGGCCATGCGAATTGATTCCTCGATGGGAGCTGCTGCGACGGCCAAGTCTCTACTTGTGCACGGTAGTGAACGGTATGCCAGTGGATCGTCGTATTTATCTTCAGAAGCGCGTCAAGTGACTCGCAACGGACCTCGTTTCGTACTCGCAGAGCCCAGTCAACCTACTCGCATCTCGTACTTCGTTCGCGTCGGCAATCTCGAGCGTGGCACGCTTGCTACCAACCGTGGCGCCATCTTCGGAATTCACGGGAGTGACGCAGTCCAAGCGAGTGATGAAATTATGATCTCGATTGCGCTGGTAGACGGCAGCTTCGCACACGAAGCCAACACGTTTCAATGGCCTCGACACGTTTTCCAGGACAAAGTACAGACCGATCGATGGTACAAATTGGATCTG
Organism: Phytophthora pluvialis; assembly: GCA_001314425.1. Taxonomy (NCBI): domain Eukaryota; phylum Oomycota; class Peronosporomycetes; order Peronosporales; family Peronosporaceae; genus Phytophthora; species Phytophthora pluvialis. Next base: position 4,024 of record LGTU01000631.1, on the reverse strand, counting down.
GCACTCGACTGGCAGACGCACACGTACTCTATTCGCCTGAACGACGTGTTGAAGGTGAACGCAGCCACGTTCCAGGGCGAACGTGTAGCTGCACTGAGTCTGAACAACTTCCACGCCATGTCAACGTGGTGGGACGAGATCTACGTGGGCAACGACTACCTGTTGGGGTTTTCCTGTCCTTGGATCCGGCAAGTCAAGGACACAATAGTTGCAGGTGCTGCAGGCGAGAACGAGGGGGCCGTCCTCACGACAAGGCGTTCGTGGCGCAAACTATGGTCCGAGACGTTCCAGGAGCCGTCAACGACAACGTATCACCCGATGGTTCATCACGAAAGCCACCTGTCGAAGCAGGAAGTGTACACACACGACAATGGCGGCATTATCTCGTTTGACGGCGCCCAACATCGAGATTTTTTTAACGACGTCAGAGAACAGGAGAGTGAAAATCCGGACCAAAGCAGCTACGAGGAGCTAGAAGCGGGAACGCTAGTGGGAAATGAAGACGAAGAGGTCATTTCGTACGCCGAACTACTGACAATCGAGGGCCTTCCGCTGGATAGGACGATCGTAGAGCCCCTGGAAACTGGCATCGATTGGGAAGCCTGGGTTGGCGCTACTAGCGCTAGTGCAGCGACACCAGAGCCTGGTGCCCCTCCACAACCAAGCGTGTATTGGTACTCCGAAGTGTTTAATACTAGCTCAGGTCGTGGAGGCATCGGAGCGTGCTCTAGCATCGACAACAATGAGTGGCGTAACGAGGGTCTCATGCTCCATTTCACGAACCTGACTGATCCGTTTGGAGACCGCCAAGAAGACAATGGCGGGCTACTCGCTGACCGCCCCAAGGTGATTTTCAACCGAGCCACTAAGCGATTCGTCATGTGGATGCACGTCGATAGCGCTTCAGCGTCTACAGCGAACACGATGGGGCTTACAGGGGTGGCGAGTAGCGAATATCCCAACGGGCCTTTTACGTTTATCCACAGCTTGTACCCGGACGCAGCGCCACTCGAGGCACCAGGAGGACAGAGCGTCAATGAGACGCATGATCAGACCGTGGCTATCATTCCATCGTCTAGCAACCAAGATGCAGCGTACCTGGTACGAACGTACTACAAGACCGTCGAGTATTGGCTGCCTCGCCCTGTCATGGGCCCGCTCTGGCAAAGCGTTCAAAAGCCAAGTGGCACCAACACCGGAGAAACAGTGACGGACTTTGGGCTGAGTTACCACCGAGCCTTCCATCACACGGGCTACGACGATCCAACGGACATTTACCTGCAGCGTTGGAGGATGGAAGACACCCCGTGGCAAGTCATTTGCTGCTCCCTCACAAACACGAGCAAGTGCGTATCTGTCACTAAAGTGCCGCAAAGCCCCCAAGATGTTTGTCCCGACGGAATGAAGAAGAAGAGCATCTTGGGCCAGGCACAGACCCAATCTGCCAACTCGACTACGCCTGCTGTAGTCACAACCCGGTACAAGGACCCGAACGACGATGCCAACAGCGCTTTTCTGCCTACTTCGTCCGTTTTGGCATCCACTTCCTGGGGATTTCAAGTCCAGAACACCAAAACGTGGCGTGGGAACTACTTTGACGCGCTCAGTACGAACATCACGCTGTTCATTTTCAAGCGCTTTGCTGGAGAGCGTCGCCGGCACGAAATTGAGCAGGACCCGACGACCGAGTTCGCGTATCCTAGCGAGGAAGAGCTTACCCAGCACACGATTCCAGCCAACGATACGGAGATTCTGGATGAGTTGTTGGGGACATTGGGCGTCCCTGTGAGCCTCGCCTTCAAGAGCAAGTATTCCTCCTTTGACCTCGCCGAGATTGATCGTGACGGTGATGGGAAAATCACGTCCTACGAGATCGCACAGCTAGAAGAGCAGAAAGCGCTCAAGAAGCTCACGGCCGAGCTGGTTGACGCGTTGATCGCAGACTTTAACGTCATGAAGTGGGGCCAAGTTGACATTCTGGACGCGGACAGCGACGGATTGATCACATTCAGCGAGTTCGAAGACTGGCTCGGTGTCGACCCGAATCTGCTCTTCGACCGCTTTGACCTGGACAAGAACGGCTACCTGGACGAGAACGAACTCGCTCGCTCGCTGTGGTATCGCCAGATGCCGCGGCTGGATGCTGCCATCTTCGTTCTTGACCCGTCCTTCGAAGGCCGCGTGTACTACGAGCGATTTCATTCCTTGGTACTAGAAGCCCCTGACTACGTCTTCAAGACGTACGACTTTGACAGCTCCGGTACGCTGTCCGAGTTTGAGGTCAGTCTCATGGTGAAGGACCTTGGATCAGCTCTCGCAAAGCCCGCAGTGCTGGAAGCGTTGAGGAACTCCACTACCAAGAGCATCACGAAGACCGACTACGCAGCGTGGTTCAGTGCCACGACAAGTCTCGTTGACGACGCTCGCAACAAGCTCAAGGTGGACAATGCGGTCCACGCCACGGGCCCAGACCGACTGACTGGCCCGCTGCACGTGGTGGAGCGACGCCGTGCCAAGTACGTGGCCATCAGCGCCCTCACAGACGACTACTTGAGTACGAGGGGCCTACTTCGCGAGGTCGAGGGCGACTTTGAAGGGCGAGAGGCGCTTCTCAACTTCTTCGCCTTCAGCGAAGACCTCTTCGGTCTCACGGACTCGGCGGACGCAGCTGTGGTTGGCGACGAGATCAAACCGTTCCGCGAGTTCCTGTCGCCGGCGATGCTGCGCGATCGTGCCTCGTACTGGAATGGGCGTCACTGGGAAGGGCGTCCGTCGGCACCTCCGTTGTTCACTTACGGCTCGCAGTGCTTCCAGGTCGCAGGACTGGACGATTCAATGGCCGATGTACAGGCGAGTGGCTGTTTGCCGTGCCGCACCACGTCGCCGTACGCCTCCGACGTGGCGGATCAGTACCAAACCTTTGCACGGAGCTCACCGCAGTGCCAGCCACAGAAGGAGCTGGACGCGTACATCAAGGAGTTCGACCAGCAAGTGTCCATCCAGCTGCAGTACCAGCAGCAGGCTCAATTCGGACCGCAGGGGCTGCAGCCGCACATGTCGCCGTGCCACAACCAGTCGCAGTTCTTCCCGTGCGACGTACAAAAGGTATTGGACGGCAACGTGGCCGACTCGCTCCGCAACTGGACAGCGCGTGAGACCGCGCAGAACTTGGCATGGGAGAAGCACCCGAACAACGTTGGGTCGTCCGTCAAGATCCGAGGCGTCGACTACCAGTTCGAGTCCGCAGGCCCGTCGTACATCGAGCGATTCCCATTGAGACAACGCGAACCGTTGAATGCTGCTGCTGCGCTGGACAGCGTCACGACGTACAAGCCCGACGAGCTTGCGGATGTTATGGGCGGCGGGCGGTGATTGCTTTGCGTAACTACTGAGAGGAAGAGTGTTTCGTGAGCACTCACGGGCGCAGGCATTACGAAAGCTGTCGCTGAATGCTGCCATAAGTGGATGGACGCCGTGGACGTTGCCCTGGGCGTGAAGCAAGTTTGACATGAATTAGCGTGACAACAGCAACTATAACTGCAACTGTAGACGAAATCATTTGAATGACTACATATGGCTCATCTCCTTGATTGAAAAAACCTCGGCAGAAAACTGCTACCTCCAGCTACATTGTGCATTGAACCGGAGCGGAACGTTCGACAAGATACTTTTGGTTGGTACCTACGCCATACTAAAGCGCCTGAAACTGGTCTCATGCGTCACCTCCATTTCCAGAAGCAGGTGTTCTTTCAGCCTTAAGGGCTGAAAGCTAAGGGGCTCGGAGGAGTTTCTAAGTGCCAAAATCCCCAAAAATCGGTGTTTTTAATCCATATTTGCAAAAATCGGGAGTGGCTACACATGTTTTTAAGGTATTTGCAGGTAGCTGTGGTTTCAGAATATTGGTTTTTGTATTGCCGGCCGTGAGGAAGACTCCCATGGGACACCCTCCAAATTTGTTAATGTGGTCAAAAAAATTTCGAGGTTAGTCGAAGAAGTCCTCAAGTGAAGCCATATACTTCGTCCT
>LGTU01000630.1:0-41074 GCA_001314425.1 Phytophthora pluvialis | reverse complement strand
ACAATGCGTACAACATCTCGCTGGTGGATGTGGCACAGCTGGAGGAGATGAAGGCCGACGCGCCAGTGTGTGGCGCCATTCTCGACCAGTGCCCGCATAACATGACGGCGTGCTTTGCCGGAGCTACGTTCTGCACGGAGAAGCTCTTTATGCCGCTGTTGTCCGCCAACCGCAACCCGTACGACATCCGTATGCCGTGCACCAGAATGGACGACCCGACCAAGTGCTACGACATGTCGTACGTCTCCAAGTACCTGGACGCTCCCAACGTCCGTGAATCTCTGGGCGTTGACTCGAAGCGCGTGGGTGCCTGGCAAGAGTGCAACGTGCAGGTGAACGTGGATTTCTACATGACGGCCGACATGGCCAAGCCGTTCGACTCGTACGTGGCGGACCTGCTGAACGACGACGTGCGTGTTCTCATTTACGCCGGTGACGCCGACCTGATATGCAACTGGTACGGCAACCAGGCGTGGACGTTGGCTCTCGACTGGAAGGGCAAGGACGGATTCAACGCGGCACCAGAGACTTCCTTCGTTACGACCGACGGCACGAACGCGGGTGTGGTGCGGTCGTTCAACAACCAGTTTACGTTCCTCAAGGTGTTCAACTCGGGCCACATGGTGCCGCAGGACCAGCCTGCGGTGGCGCTGGACATGCTCAACAAGTTCCTCAATAACCAAGCGTTCTGAAGATGACAGGAGACGTCGCACATCGAGACAATAAATGGCCAGCTAGATCGTGCAGATCATGGATTCATTAGGAAGTGTCTAGGGATCTTGCATCCTGAAATCAAAAGTACAAGGTTCATGACGAATGTTTGTTTGCGCGGTAGGCACTTGGGTAACTTGTCTCGAATTTGGATCGAAATGGAGCTATTTGGGTTCTTCACTACTCATCGAACCTTGCTCCAACATGCAAAGTTTCGGGAAGATCCCACAACATTCGAGCCACGCGAGCGGCAATCTGCGCCTGCATATAAAACTGAACACACATCCGAGGGCCGAGAACAGACTGACAACAAAGCACCATGTTAAATTGAGCGTCTTAGCTTTGAAAGGGCCACTGCTCCAAATCTTGAAAGCCTTCCTTGACCGGCCAGCCTAGCAAGATTCGGAGCCTTACGGCTGACGTGATTCGAGTAGAATGATTTCAATTTCGACTGACCTCATCGCTTGAGTGATCCAGCTCTCTGCAGTCTGGAAAAAATACTGGCAAGTACATGAAGATAATCGTCAACGGAAAGGGTAATACTAGTAACGTACGCCGCAGATCGGTCCACACCAGTCATGAGAAATGATGAAGATGGGACGATGCGTCAGGCGCTGGGGACACCAACTTCGAGACGAGGTGCTCTCCAACTTACCGGGGTTTCCAAAATAGCTACTCTTCAACCAAATGAAATGAACTTAAGATTCTTGAAACAAAACAACAGAAGCACGGCAAGTGCCTTTTTTGGCTCTCGTACTTCAAACATCAATGTGAACATGTTTCACTGCTGAGCTGCTCCCAAGCAGTGGCTCCGCAAGGAAATCTTCATCGTCCAGATCCGCTTTCGTTGCGTAGGTCAGTCGATCAAACTCGTCGCCTTCATCCGCCTCATCGTCGTCGTCGTCGGTCTCGAAGTACATGGACGTTGGCGATTCTCCGTACGTTGGTGACAACAAAGGAGCCGGCACAGCAACAACCTTGCTTGGTGATGGAGTGCGACCAGCAGGCAAGGATAAAGCCACGCCGACCCCAACAAAGTAAATGAGCGAGGCGACTACGAACGGGAGTGCTTGCGACCAAAGAGATTGCCGAGTCATCGCAGCATACAGCAAAGCAAAAACCACGGGCCCGAGTGCTTCGAAAATCGACCGAGCCCCATAAATTGCTCCCTGCAGGCGTCCTTGCTCCTGTAATTCAAAGATCGTTGAGTAGAAATCCTGGAACAACAGGTCCAGTTCCAGATAAACTTTAACGAACCTTTTCCGACGCGTTGATTGACTTCAGCGCTGAAATGGCTGGGAAAGATAGATCGCTGATGCAACCGGGTACGCTCATCGCGTAAACAAGCCACTTGCGAGGGTAATAAGCTGTGGCAGCAAAACCACACGTGCCAATCATGCTGGCAACTAGTGCGATGACAATGACGCCTTTTTCTCGAACACAGCTCACCAGAGGTTTGAGCAGTAAGATCTGCCCCAGCAGCGCGGACACTCCTCCGATCAGCATCAGGAAGCCGAAGTCTTTCACGTCAAACCCCACAACAGTCTACGACGCAGCACACAAGAGACGATCAGTTTCATATTTGTTTGGCGAGTACTAACGTGAGCAGTTCTCACATTTAGGAAAAACGATTGGATCTGGAAAACTCCGTTCATGACAAAGCTAGTCAGCGCGATCAAGCAGGTTAACCGCATGAACAATTGGTCACGGAAGAGGATCGCCATCGAGCTCACGGGGTTCTCTACAACCCATCGGGCTTTACTCATGCGTGTCCGAATTGGTAGTGTCTCGGGTAGAAGGAAGATTGCCCACAGAACGCGCAGCACAAAGAGAACAGCCGCGATCTGGAGTATATGCTCCTACAGAATACAGAATTAATAAGCACGTTAGAACTTGCATTTTACAGTACCAAAAGCAACAGCACCCACCCTAGAGAAGAACGGCGCAGCGAAGGCGCTCGTGCAAAAGCCAACGGAGAGACTCGCAAAGAGGATCCCGAAGGCAGCCGCACGGTCCTCTGGAGCGACAATGTCAGCCACCGCAGCGCTCATCACACCCGCAGTCCTGAACCAACATCAAAGCAGTTAGCTTGGCCAAAAAAACAAAACAATCTTCGCGGAATTTTTTGCTCAACGTTGCTTACCCAACGCCCGAGTCGACCAGCCTCAGCACAAAGTACGGCGTGATGGACCCTCCGGGCTGCATGAAATACATGACCGAGAACGGCACACCCAGTCTCAACGCCTGACTCAGCACTAGAAATGGCTAGTAAAAACACACAAAAGCAACACCTTAGCAACGGCTGGGCAAACAATACATTGCAATGGAACCAACCACAGTAGATACAAACGAACCTTGCGTCCGTAGACGTCCGAAGCTTGGCCCAGCATCGGTGACAGGATGAGGTTCCCCACACAGCCTGCCGCCGAGAAAACACTTGCAATGCACCGCAACGTTAGTGATCAAAAAGATTGCAGCTGCCGTGTTCACACCGTACCTCGACAGCCACGCAGCCTGCCGCGACCCAGCGGTGCACGCCTATGACAGCTCCATCAACGAGCTCATCAATGGATATCTAACCCCAAACTCGAACATTAAAAATCTGATTCTTGCTCTACCTCGTCGTGCGGGTTGGCGCCGCAGTCAATGGGCGAGGCGCCGTCTCGGTGCAGTCGAGCAAAGTACTGAATTGTGTATGTACGTTGGCGTTAATTAAAGCAGTAGCAGGAGAAGACTCGAGCACCAATTTTTTGACGTCGCACCTCCGTCATGACGATCGACAGGATGGGGCTCATGAAGCCGAACGCCGCAGCGCTCAGCACTTGCAGCCCGACGATTGCACTCACCGTGCGGGCGACGCCCTGCGGCTTGCGGGGCGCGGACGTGTCGCTGCTGCTCTCCATCTCGCTGGTCGGATACTGACAGAGAAATCCCGAATCCCGTCCCCCAAAAAAACGATCGTTACGACCAGCGAAATACATACAAAATCCAAGTTCAGATGTGTTTTTTTTAGGAATGTAAACATGTGTATGTTTGCAGCTTGTTTTACACTTCGGTGTGGGTGTTCGAGTTGTTTCCCAGCAGTGGCCACTAGCGAGAGCGCCGGGCCGAAGCGACGAGGGGGCGACAAGAAGGCTGCTCCATCCTCGATGGTGCCACGCGTGTACGTGCAGCACGCTGCAGCAGGAACCCGGCGCGGCAAGTGGTGGCTTCGAGACCGACAGGTGCTTTCACGCGCTACGCCGGATGAAGACGGCGCGGCGACGCTGAAGGTGCGAGAGACCTGGGTGTGGCTCGGTCGGATGGTGATCCTCGACAAGATCGTGCGAGTCGACGCGGAGAAGCAGGAAGAGGAGGTGGAGCCCGACAATACGCCGGCAAGTCCCGCCGCAGCGCTGCCATCGGAGGCGGCAGAAACAAGCGAGGCAGCCAGCACGGCGGGAGGGGAAACGGTGGCGGAGGAAGTGCCCCCGACGCCAGCCAAGGCCGACGACGAGGTGCGCGGAAGCTCTGCGCCACCACCAGTAGTCGAACCCAGCGGCGAGTATAGTGCGCCCGACATGTAGGGTGGCGCGCTGTATTCGTAGCGAGCTTCGATTCACACTGGCCTTGATTCAAATCATAGCCAAAGCAATTTTCCCATGACTGTGGGGACTGCAAGTGCAGCTCGCCGGTAAGCACATCGAGCCTTAGCGTGACATGACGACGACCTTTACCGATGACTGCTTGTTGTCCATCCCTCGCGTACCTTCAACGTTGGCATGGGTTTCCAGTACTCGCGCTGCAGCGAATTCCTCGCGTCGCTCACTCACACTTTTGCTGGACAGCACTCCACACGCCACGTACGCCATGGAGCCCATGCGAAGACCCGGCGACTCCCCGACAGGCTACGAAAGCGGATTCATCAAGGCATCTGCGCTGCTCTCGGTGCGTCGGTCGCAGTCTTGCTGAAGGATTCGTTCCCACCGACTGAACTGACCAACTTGCTTGCGTGCAGGAGCCGACCATCGAGTCCGCTCTGTTCGGGGTGACGCTGCAGTGGAACTCCAAGAGCATTCACGAGTTTGTCCAAGTGGCCAACACGGAGCGCATCGACAACCAGCCCCCCCGTGTGGATGTCCCAACCACGAGGCCACATCACGGAGCAGGTGCTCAAGAGCGACGTGATGGCATATCTGGCGGGCGTCTGGCCCGAGAGAACGACCTGGCGCCAAACACGTTGCAGCAGCACTGGAACATCACCAAGCGGTTCGCCCACATCGAGGACGAGGATTTTGTGCAGGCCTGCATGGCCAGACTCGATCCTGGCGCCTACTTTGCCGCCGTGCTCGTGCATTTCGAGGGTCCTGGGTTTGGCGCCCAGTCGGCATGTTTCATGCCTCCGCCCAGACCAAAGCGTCAGGTGTTCCTTTGAGCGGACCGGAGAATGGATGCGCTTTTGCTCGCACCTGTAGCCGATGCATGAAAATGAATTCTATTCCTCTGTTTAAACTGATGGATCGCTCCTGTGCGGATGCAGACTTACCACTCGGAGACTGCGTAGTCTTTGAGAAATTGACCAAAGAGCGGCTTCTCTGTGTGGCCTTCTTGGTGCAGAGAAAAAACCGGGTCGAGCACACGAGCGGCAGCGTCGATCTCGTCCAGCGGTGTCTGGAAGTTGTGCGTATCGGCGATGCGAACAGCCACGTCGCGCGGGTTCTCGTCGTTGATCCAGCTGAACCGTTTTACAACGCAAGTAAGCACAAGTCAGTACACATAGCAGCAACCCAAATACGACGAGTGGATCCCCGCTCCAAAACCCCGAGAAACCAGGTTTGAGATGTCCTCTAGTACGCACCCAGTGTCCACCGAATTCATGAAAATGCCCTTCCAGGCAAGATCTTCGGCACACGTCCTCGTCATCATGTTGGCCGCAGCTTTTGCCATGTTCGTATGCGGGTGGTTTGGCGTCTTGTTGCGGTAGAACTTGCCTTCCATCGCGCTGACGTTGATGATAAAGCGCCGTTCGTTCGAACTCTGAGCATGGAAAGCATACATACGAGGCAGTTAGGATCGATATGATCAGCCCACCGTACACATATCGCTGTCGTCGAAGTAGTTACCTTTTCGAGGAGGGGAATGGCACGCTTGTTGAGGATGAAAGGCGCCATCGTGTTGATCGCGAACACTTCCACCAGCTCTGGGCAATGATACAAACAAGTACATAACTGGTGAGCACCGAAAACAACGCCAATACGTGGCACATTCAAATGTACCCATGGTCTCAATCTGGTTGATTTTCTTGATCCACGAGTTCGAAGTGCGCAGGTCCACCTGCTGCTGGTTGTTATCAACCTGACCCTTCGGGAACAAGGCCTCCGTCTCTGCGGAACGACGGTCCTCAGCAACAAGGGGCATCTGCGAAAGCTGCACCGACGCAGGCGCGGATGCAGTAGCAGTGGAAATAGCTGTCGACGGGCCTCCACTGGTGTTAGCGATTGCCGCACCGTCGACAGAAACATTGCCACCCTCCACATTCGCGACAGCAGAGGCACTTCCAAGAAGGTTCGCATTGCCCCGCAGAATCTCGTTGACCTTAGCCATGTCTTCCGGGACCGGGGCTACCTCGCACTCAATCAGGTGCTTGTAGTAATGCACGGGGCGTCGAATAGTTTGCGTCGCGTTGTTGATCAAGATGTCGAGACTTCCGAAGGTTTCCTCGATGTGGTCCATAAACTTGTCGATCACGCCCAAATCGCGGAAGTCCATGCCGTAAACCTGCAGTCGGTCCTTCCAGACTTCGAAGTCCTTCTCCTTCGCGTACCGGAACGCGGCGTCCTTCGGGAACCGTGTCGTGGCCACCACCGTCGCCCCACTACGCAGCAACTTCAACGTGATCTCGTAGCCAATCTTCACTCTCGCACCCGTGACAACTGCAATGTGTTCGCGCAGGTTCGCATTCTGAAGACGCTTCTTGTAGTTGAGCTCCGCGCACGACGGGCACATGCGGTCGTAGAAGTGGTGCAGCTTGCGGAACTTGACCTTGCACGTGTAGCACGCTCGATGATAATGCAATTGCTCCTCTTTCCTCTTTTTCTCCTCTCCATTCTCCTTCAGGAGCATCGGCTCGTCCGCCGCGGCGACTCCATCCGGGACGTTGGCCAGCAGCGGGTTCTGCGCCTGCAGCGCCGCCAACCGCGCCAGTCGCTCGGCACGCAGCTGAGTGTTGTTCACATACTGCTGGTCCAGCGCCTTCTGCCTCGCGCGCTCCACCTTCTTGGCCCGCTTGCGCTCCTGACGCGAGTTGTCGCTGGCCGCCGAGTTCCCGTGGAAGAACTTGGCTCTCAGGTCCGTAATCAGCGGCACCAGCACCGTCCGCAGCGGCTTGAAGCGCGGCGCCGACTGGAACAGCTCATGGGCCTCCCCGCCGTGCAGCTTCTGCAGCGTCGCCACGCACGCCGCGAGCTCCGCGTCGGTGACGTCGCTCATCACTGGTCCAGGTAATCTAAAATGGCTACACAAGTTGTACACAACTTTACCAATTGTGTAGCCATTTCGGATTTTTTTGTCACTTCCCCGCCAAAATGGAGCACGAGCACGCGGCGAGTTTGACGGCGCGCGCCGTGAAGAAGGCGCTGCCGGAGCGCGCAATACTGACCAAGGATGCGCGGCAGACGCTGAACTCCGCGACCAGCGTGTTTACGCTGTACCTGGCCTCCATGTGCGTCGCTTTGGCACCCTTTAATTGAACGCCGTTCGCTTGTGGATTGAGCTGACGCGTTTGTTGCGGCCTGCAGCGCGCACGAGACGTCGGTGGGCAACAAGCGCAGCACCATCACACTCAAGGACGTGGTGCAGACGCTGCGCGACACAGACTTTGAGCACTTTATCGAGCCTATTGAGGCCTGTCTGCTAGGTCAGTGACGCTCCGCTCCGCTTGGCTTCTTGTTGGAAGCTCTGCACCCTTTACTTACTAACTGGTTTGTTGCTGCTGCTACAGAGACGAAGGCTGCTGCGAGTCGCAAGAAAAACGACAAGGTCGCGGCGGTGGAGGAGGAGGGCGGTGAGACTACGAACGAAGTGGCGGAGCAGCTGGATGAAGTGGCCATTGACACGAACGAGGAGGACGCCGATGATGATGCAGGCATGCTGTCGGTGGGCGAACCGTCGAGTGATGAGGAGGACACAGAGGAGAAAGGGTCTGCCGACGACGCCATGCAGGATGAAGCCAAGGCAGAGCAGGAACCTGATGACCAGACTGCAAGGGAGCGCAAGACAGAGGAGGAACTCGATGACTCAGCCGAGGCAATGGAACAATCATAGAGCATAGATGTCCGTCCACCACACTCCTTCACTCGAGTACTTTCAAGCCCAACAAGGTAACTTTATTCCATGGCTACATCCTCAGTGGCTTCCACCTGCACGCCTCCAATGATTCCTCTGCGCTTGTCTGCGTGCTCCAGCACGGCCAGACAGGATGTAGAGATAGCATCGAGGGCCTGGCCATATTTCAGTCCGGATAAGAGCCCAATGTTGATAACGTCGTAGGGCGAACGCAGCAGAATGTCGCGCGTGGCGCCGCTGGAGAACACGAGGTTCTTCCCGCCCGTGAGACGGACCAGGTTGCTGGCGTTGGAGAAGAAGTATCGCCGTCCAGCGGTATCGCCCAGGCATGGCGTGTACGTGATCTCAAAGTAAATACCGCGTTTGACAGCGGCAGCAACCTACAGATCATTACCACAACACAACACAAACACAGTGGAGCACAGCGCCAACGTCAGCAGCACATATATACACTGACACGAAATCAAAGAGCGGCACACACCCATGGCCGCTTGATCTGGAACGGCAGTCGGTTTGTGACATCGAACGTGATCAGGTCGATCTCGGCCTGCTCGCACAGGAACTGGAACACCTTAGGCGTCGCCGCCTCGGCCGCCACAATGTCGTATCCCTTCACCACCTCCGATGCTACCTGTTCAAGATCCACCGTGCACACCAACAACCATTACAACAGCAAGTGAATACCCGCCCAGCAGCAATTCCTCACGACACACCATTGGCCAATTGCGCACCAGCTTCTGTGCGTCCGCCACCTCCTCCAGCTTGACCGTGATGCGCTTGCGCTGTCTCGGAAGCTCCTTCTTGCCAGTTGAGCCCGCATCCTTCAGGTGCAGCCCACTGCCCAGGGCAGCCGTGTAGAGTTTGGCCTTCTTCGCAGCTTTGCCGCTCTTGTCCTTCTGCGCCGACTGCGGCAGGTCCGGCAACGCCGTCATCGGCTTAGGCTTCTCGTTGCCCTCGCAGTCCACATTGACGCACACGGTCGCGTAGCCCACTGGCGGGCAGCAATGCAGCAGCAACAACAAATCCTTCAGTCTTGTACACTTGAACCCAGCAATAACAATCCACCACATCCGGCTGCTTACATCGCTGCAGCTCGCCCGCCGACACCCGCGCCGTCGCGCGCACATTTAAGTCCACATACACCATCGCCTCCAGCGGCAGGTATGCAATGCTCAAGGAGGCCCCTGTACTCGCATGTCCAATGTAGCCATCTTCGTAATCGTAAAATCTCAAAGTTCGTAATTACGTCTGTCTTTTTACAGTTCATTTTCAGCCAATGGAGGGGCGACCGTCTGTGCGCCAGTCGATAGGCTCGAGTGGCTTGCGGCCGGTCGTCGCCTCCTTCCCCATTCTGGAGACTGGTATTACTGGAAACAATGGCTGAACAATCCGTCGAGGAGAAGAACCTGGAGCTTGCTGCTCTGCGCAAGAAGCGCACGTTCCGCAAGTTCAGCTACCGTGGCGTGGACCTGGACAAGCTCCTGGACCTGAACCATGAGGAGCTCATGGATCTGGTGAACGCCCGCGCCCGCCGTCGCTTCTCGCGCGGCCTCAAGCGCAAGCCGATGGCCCTGATCAAGCGTCTTCGCAAGGCCAAGGCCGCCGCCAAGCCCATGGAGCGCCCCGAGGGCATCAAGACCCACCTGCGTAACATGATCATCGTGCCCGAGATGATCGGCTCGGTGGTCGGCGTGTACAACGGCAAGGAGTTCAACGGCATTGAGATCAAGGTATGTCTCCAGAATTGTTCGCGGCTCTCGGGGGGTGTGCGGCTTATTTACCCGAAGAGCGGTGGATACCGGTCTGTCATAATTGATAGTACCGGTATCACCCGGCTGCCACCCCTTTTGACGACGTTCTGTGTATGGGGCGACCCAGGGAGCTTTTCATATTTTATATTTTGTTATGACCCTTTGCGTCGATATGACGGGGGGATATGAGCTGTGGCGGACTGACCGTTGTGCTCTGCCTTGTAACCTATGACAGCCCGAGATGATCGGCCACTACCTGGGAGAGTTCGCCATCTCGTACAAGCCGGTGACCCACGGTCGCCCCGGTATCGGCGCCACGAACTCGTCGCGTTTCATCCCGCTCAAGTAAGCGGCTTGAAAGGTGCACTGCAAGGCAGGTGGACGTCATATCTAATATGATGTCCTCCTTGCTGCTCCCTTTGGGGTTGAGCCATTGTAATACACTCTTCTAGCTTGGGAGAGCCTTCCCGGAAGATAACGGCGCGTGGGTGTGAGTTTACTTGTGTCTTGTCTTGTGTCTCTGTAGAGTTGGAGCTGGACTGGACGACGCATAGGGTGCTACCAACCAAAAGGGACGGAGGCCGGTGAAGCAAACTCGCAAGTGCCAACGATTCGATGGTGGACAACAAATCTTTCTGATATATTTGCACGTCAGTCTGAGGCACTCCGTCCCACCCTTTCAAGCACCCGGGACCAGTCCAAGCTACCAGGTGGTCCTTTGCATGTTTGCATGTGTACTACACCTTGTCTGTTTGCCGATGATGATCAGTTCTCTCCTGATCAAGGTTGATGAAAACTTTTTATAATTCCAATTGATCCTTCTGAAGGCAAACAGACAAGCGTAGATAGTTTGTAGAGTTTGCGTTTACAAGTAGTACTAATTGAAATACTGTATCTTTTGAACATCCATTCCGTTAGTTTACATTGTTGCCATCTCTGGATCTGGTCATCGTTGTCTTTCGCCTGCTCGCCTCACCTGCTGCTGCAGTTTTGTGGAGAGGTAGGGAATCGTGGTTTCTTGCTGTGCACTGTTGGGGTAGCCCGAGGAATACCGTTTCTGGTTGCCGAATGTGACTACATAACCGGAAAAGCTTCTGCTGCCAGTGTCGTTGGCCGAAGGGATCGAGCTAGCTGGAAGCATGTGCGCTGACGTTTGCATTGAGGAATTAGGCTGCTGTTCTGTCGACGAAGGCTGCATGTTGAAGCCTGCTATAAAATTCCAACAACAAAAAAGTGTTAGCCGGGCTCTGAGCTTGTGCGAAGCAAGCGTAGTACGGAAGAAGCCCGTACCTCTTCTGATGGTCGCAGCTGGGCCCCGAACGACGGCTTGCGGCGACACAATGCCAACAGTGAACCTCGTGTCGGGCGCTCCACCGAATTTGCCATTCACCTGCAGAGAGGGAGGAACTAAAAAACTTTTGGTGATTCATTGCGGAAACATTCAGACGAGAAGTGCACGCGTGTACTCACCACTTTGCTGTTGGTCATAGTGCACGCTTGATAGCCGCCTCCGTTGGCTGCTGCTAACGTATAGCTCGGAAGCGCCAACGGCTTTTGCTAGATTCGCGCTGAGAGCTGACGCTACTGTGGCTGTGGACGAAGACAGCAAGCTCGAAGCACCTCCGCCTGGATTCGTAGTGCCAACTTGCCAACTGGATTGGTTTCCGAAAGAGGAGAGATTGCGATACGAGTTGTGTGCAGGCACCAACAGCGAACGTGTTGTCGTGTTGTTGGAACCGATCGTGATCGAGAGATCAACTTCATGCGCCGGTAGGGGGAACGTCGGCGGAGTCGCCGGCAATGGCCCATGTGATAGGGGCGTGGTGGAGGTCTTTCGAAGCACTGAACCAGTCAACGCCTCGTTGTGCGGGATCCCCGGAGCTTGAGAAATGCCCATCGAGGACGAGTTTTTAGTCGGAATACTCGATGGAGTCAAGACAAGCTGAGTCTGGTACGTTGTGCGATTTTCCACTATCCTCTCAGAGGCCACTCCGGATGCAGCGACAACAGCGCGTTCATGAACAAATAGGATGTCGATCCGTTCTTTTTCGTCGCTGTACACGTCTTTGCCGTCTAACATCTTGAGTGCATTGAGTTTGTACAACACATGCTGCCGATAAAGGTGCTTCTTGGCCAGAGGATTGTTGGCCATCCTCAAGTCAACCATCGAGGGCAAGACCGTCAATTTGTCCACCTCCTCTAAATCCGTGAGCCGGTTGTTGGATAACTCCAGAGTCTGCACGCAGCAGAACTTGTGTTAGCCAACCCTAGAGGTGTGAGCCAAGGCAAACATGAGCACTAACCTCAAGGCTAAGCATGTTGTTGAAGTTCGACAGTGACTTGAGCCCATTGTCCTCAAGGTTGAGAACCTTCAGCTGCCGCAACGCGAGAGTCGAATTTGGGTCGAGCTGTCGAATACGATTCTTGTCCAGGCGGAGATCCACAAGCTCGGTGTTACATTCTAATCCAGCCAAGTACACGATTGCATTGCCTTGCAGATGAAGAACCTACCAGCAAAACGAAACTGCAGTTAGGAAAGTGCTGGCATCACTCATATCACGCCCAACTCAAGTGTACCCTCAAGGAATCTAAGAATTGAAGCCCCAACGCCGTCATGTCCGTGATCTGGTTGTACGCCAGGTGCAATTGCTCGAGATTGAGGCAGGCGAGAATTCCCTTTCCCCCACCATCGCCCGAGTCAGGCATGATATAATCCGAAGATAAACCGGATGGCGTGAGCCTCTCAAGCTTGTTACGATTGAGGTTTAGCACTCGCAGCCTGGGCAAGGCCTCAAGCCCAGATATCTCGCTGATCTGGTTGTTTTCGAGATTAATCTCGCGCACATTCGAGAAAACATCCCCCGGAATCCGTCCGATCTCCCGAATTCGAGACGAAGAGATGTCCATGTCAACAATGCGACCGAATTGGTTTTCTCCCGTTGACCCAGTCGGCGTGACGCTGCCTCCACCTCTACACTTCTCCAGAATGAGCTCGAAAGTTAGCTTCCCGCTGTACTTTTGCTTGGCGTTGCTTTGATCTTGGGTGGAGACACTTACGCCATCGAGCACCTTCACTCGCCTTAGGTAGTAAACAGAGTAGAGACGATAGTCCGGAAGACGAGTGATTTCATTGCCCGACAGGTCCAGAATTGTTAGCTTTGGCAGCGACTTCAAGTGTTGGATCTCCTTCAAATTCTCGATTTGGTTGTTGCCCAAGTAGAGCTCCATCAGCTTTAACGCCGACCCAAGCCCCCGCAAACTCGAGATCTGGTTCTCCTCCAGCGAGAGCTGAATGAGGTTCTCGAGCGAGTCCAAGTGTTGAATGACAGTCAAGCGATTGCGTCCAAGGTGCAGCTTCTTCAGAAACGAGAGCTGCTCCAGATTCTCGATCTGTGCGATTTCATTATCGTCCAAACTCAGTTCTTCAAGTCTTGTGCATGCTTGCAAACCATCGATACGTTTGATCGCATTGTCCGAAAAAGCTGCCACGCGCAGGTTCACCGCCCTACTCAGACCTTGAATTGATCCTAGTAGTTCGTGATTCAAGACGAGCTCTTCCACTGAGCTCCATTCGGACAACGTGTTAGTGTCCCCTTCGTCATCGGACTCAGGATGGTGATCAGATGACGGAGACTTCACCTCTTCGCTGACAGACAATGGAACAGTACACCTAGTCTTTTGACAGTGGAGGGCCCAAACTTTTGGCGGCGAGAGTTGGGTTACCAGCCTCTGCGCGGTGAGTATCTCTTCTTGTGATACCGTTTGTTGATCAAGTTGGGTAAGCATCGGTAAATACTGCAGCACGTGGAACCGATACCGCTTGGAATCACAAATACCGTTCTTTCGAAGGTCGAGCTGTTTGAGTGCACGCTTTCCCAGAGCTTTTCCAATACACCCGACATCATCAAAAGATCGAATCAAGTTGTGCGAGACTTCTAAAGTCTCCAGACTGCCGAGATTCTCGAGATTTCCCAGGTGCGCGAGATGGTTGTAGGACAAGTCCAGTGCGTGCAATTTCGAAAGACTTTCAAGGTTACTAGTGCCTTGAATCTTGTTGTAACTCAGCACCAGGACTTCGAGATGATCATTCAAAGACGACATGTCCGGAATTGCCTCCAACTCACACCCAAGCAAGCTAAGATATTTAATGCGACTGGCAGCGGCCAGCTGCAACCGTGATGAAACAACGGGCACTGTTGTGTCACTCGAGGTAGCAGATCCAGGCAGGAGGGGCTCCATTTGAATCAGGCGGGCAATGCTTTCGTCCGTGCTGGAATACACGCTGTTCTCGGGCGGTTGCGGACTTTGGGAGCGCCGAATACGATACTTCCGCTCAAAATCATCTACTTGTTTAGCAACTACGCCAAGATTGACGACATCTTCGGCGTTGCAATGCACAGCGCGAGGTGATTTTGCTGACCGGAGCGAGTCTGGCGAAGCACTACTTACACGTGGCGAACCGTGGACAGTGTTACCCAGTACATACTGATACTCCACAAAATATTCCGGAAGAACCAAGGCCCTATCAAACACATAGTACAGCTTTTGTTTGTTTGCTGCCGCTTCCCCCCCGGCAGTTGTAGCTGTAGCACCTCCATGCGCCACTTGCAGACTTTGAACTCCTGTAAAATCCGGAGCTTTGCCAAGAGCTGTCCCCGATGTTGCTTTTGCCAGAGCGATGTCCGCGTTGCTGATGCATTTTGTGTACCCTGGGAACACTTTTGCCACAAGTAGTAACCCACAAGGAAGGTCCCAGTTACCAGATGCAACAAGCTGTAGTGCCCTCTTCATGTCTTGTGTCAAACCAAGCTGGTTCGTTGATTTTTGACATGACTGGGCCCCCCCGTTGTCTTGTACCTGTTGACCCTTAGCAATAAGAGTTGCAGTGACTCGTGGCGCATCTAGCAGTGCGATTGAGTTGGAAAGCTTAATTGCGGCGCCGAAGTCGGTCGCCCCAAGCCCTGAAAATCCACGAAAACCATTCTCTGCGATAAACAGTTGCTCGGTGTCTGCAGGACTGCGCAATTGTTGGTCTTCGAGAAGTGTCGTCTGAGCATAGAACAAATACTCCATGGAGGTTTCTAACGTCGACCCAGGACAAGGACTTCGAGGCTGGTTGCCCTCTTCTGTCGACGTACTGGCATTCCCTTCGCTCGACTTCTCACTATCTCGATCCCCATCAGTATCCTCAGTGGGGACAGTCACGCCCTTCTTCGAGACATTATCCTTTACCTTCTTGTCAGGAGCGACGAGTACTTCTTCCATTCGAGCCTGAAAACGATTCCGCAAAAATCGATTATTAATTCTCGTGACGCGGTTGATTCGGATATCGTTGATACCAAATTTCTGCAACTCCGGTAGGAACAATCGCGAGCGCATGAGCTCCACGCAGGATCCAAACCAAGCATCGCTCGGCTTTCCATCTTCAAGTCGAATGTTGCCACCGGTCTCCAGCTCCAGCATCAAGCGTGCAATATTCATTTCAGACGTACACCTCAAGCTTGTCCTTAAGCGGTCAAAGTCTTGGTTCATACGATACACGGAAGTGTAGCGGTCTCGTAGACAGCAGTTCACGCAGTCGAGCTTTTTCTCCAGCTTGTCTAGCGTATCTTGCGGTATCGTTTCGTTCTTCCTCGAGCTGCTCTCGATCAAGAAGCGCTCGATCTCTTTCTTGAGTCGCACCAAGGCCGACACGCTCGTTTCCATGTGGTGTTCCGCCTGGTTGCGAATGGCCTCGGCGTGTCGGATTCGACCATGCACGTCGCGCTTAATAGCCTTGATCCGCATGTTATAGTACATTTTCTTCTTGATCATGGTGGCTTCGGCGATTTGTTTGTTGCGTGCAGAGAGCTCCACGTTATCCAGCAACCTCAAACGAGGCAGCTGACACATCAAGTACGTCTGGTAATTGCACAACCGACACACGGGGTTGTCGCCGAAGTGCGGGTCGCTCAGGACGAGAACGGCGAGGTGGTCCAAGTTCGTGAGCGACAGTAATCCTTTAAAGCTCGACAGCTTGTTGTCCGCCAGGTTCAGCTCCGTGAGCTTCACGCAGCAGTTCAGCGCCGTGTCGATGCGGTCGATGCGGTTCCGCCCGGCCCAGAGCTGCGTCAGCTTCGTGAGCCTCCAGAGCCCGTCCAGCCTCTCCAGCTGGTTCTCGTTCACCCAGAGCTTCTCTAGCTGCACGAGCGCGTCCAGGTTTTCCAGCCGCCGGAGCTTGTTCGCGCTCAGATTCAGCTCCTTGAGCTTGGCGCAGCCGGCCAAGCTGGCGATCTGCAGCAGCCCGCACTCCGTGACGCACAGTTTCTCCAGGTTGACGCACGCGCTCACGCCTTCCAGCGCGCAGATGGTGGGCTGGCTGACGATCGAGAGCTCCCGCAGCGCCGGGAAGTACGCGACGCTGCCCATGGACGTCCAGAAGCCCAGGAACAAGTCCAGCGACGTGACGCACTCGCTGCTGCGCGCGAATTGCGACGCGGACAGGCCGTTCTCCCGGCACAGCAGCTCGAGCTCCGGCGACGACGCGAAGAGCTGCAGCTTCTCCTGCTGCAGGGCCGACAGACCGTCGGCCGCCGCCCCTGCGTCGCTCTGGGGCAGCACGCGGTCGTCAGAAGCTGGCGGGCTGCCTCGTCCGGTCTCCATCGCAGACTGGGTGTGTCCTTGAAGAAGTCGTTTCGGCGTGTGGTACAGTCGCGCACCTCGTTTTTCGGCAGGACAGACCATATCCAAACCTAAGAGAAACAGGTTTTCAAGAGTGGTTTTGACTTCCAAATGGGAACACATTGCTATAGAATATCACCGGGTATACGTTTATAGAGGTGTCTAAAACGAGGTACATTATATTGTTCGACCCTCAAATCGTGAATGTAGCCATGTCACTTACTTACTTTTACGGTTTACCTCCGCCACGCGCATAGCGAGCATGACGCTGACCGACGTCGTGCTCCGGCGCATTCCGCACGACGCGTCGCCCGAGCAGCTCGTGGCCTACGCAGCCTCCGTCTCCGCTCTGCTGCTCGTGGCGATTCTATCCGCCCTCTGCCACCTCTACGGGGCCTTCGCCTCCGTTGTCGCGGCCTCGTTCCTGCTGCTTCTGGGGCTCCGCTGGGTCCACTGGAACGGCGTCGGGGCTCTGGGCTGGACCAGCCACTGGCTGCGCAACTCTGACGCAGTGACCCACTCCCTGAGCAGCAACCCTCAGCAGAAGGGGACGCTGCGTGTGGTCTGCATCTCCGACACCCACGCCAAGCACCGCAACCTCCGGAACATCCCTGAGGGGGACGTGTTGCTGCACTGCGGAGACTTCACCAATGGAGGGACCCACGACGAGATCCGCGACTTCGACGACTGGCTGGGGACGTTGCCGCACAGGCACAAACTGGTCATCGCAGGCAACCACGACGTCTGCATGGACGCCGTCGAGTACGACCAGCACTGGGCCAAGGCCTTCCGCCACAAGGAGTACAACGACCCCGGTCTTTCCAGGGCGCTGCTGACCAATTGCACGTACTTGGAGAACCGCTCGGTGGTGGTTCAAGGCGTCAAGATTTACGGATCGCCCATGACGCCCCCGATCCCGGGACGAGCGGGGGCGTTCAACGTGGCACGGGGCTTTGCGGACCAGCAGCATTGGGCGAAAGTGCCGGCGGACGTGGATGTGCTCGTGACGCACGGCCCCCCGCATGGCATTTTGGACACGACGTTCACGGGGCTGCATGTGGGCAGCGAGACGCTGCTGAAGGAGACCATGTCGAGGATCCGACCCCGTTTCCACGTTTTTGGACATATTCATGAAGCGTATGGAGCTACGCGCGTGGGGAAGACCGTGTTCGTGAACGCTGCGAGCAGCACGCTGCTGGCCAAACCGCGTCATGCGCCTGTAGTGCTAGACATCCCAGTCAAATGTTAGCGAACCGTTTACCAGTGGATGACGATTATTTGGACGGGTTTGAAATTGAAGGATCGTTCGTATCCATCATGCAGTAGCCGTTGCCGCGGTCCTTCTTCTTGCAGCCGGTCAACGATGTCATCCCAGGACTCACGAAGGAAGGAGTCCATTACTAGTGAGAAGGCTGGCATGTCGGTCTCCTGCTTGATGTAGACATCGCCGCCGACGGGGGTTCTACCTCTGATTCGGGATCTTCAGGTCGGGCGAAAGGCAAGAGTTGACGCCCACTGGAAATCCCGATCCACCTGCAGTCATAGACTGCTGTACGCTAGTGGCGAGAGGAGACTCCATGTCCTGGGGGTTGAACGCGCCACTCAGTCCAGTCAGGTTCAACTCCAGGTAGTCGGGGTCTTCTCTCCGAAATGCTGACGTCGGCGAGGACACCATTAAAACACCTCCCATGTTGTCCAGCATCATCATCGTGCTTTCAAAATCTTCATCATCCAGTAGATCCATTAACGCCGGCAGGTTCAGGATATCGCCAATGTTGTACAAGGACGCGTTGCTGCTAATGATAGGAGAAGCTCGTGGATCTATGGTTGCCCTGTAGCTTTGAAGTTAGATGATGCACGGTGTCGTTCAAGGCTGAAGAAGGTACTTGCGGTACAGAGCGAAATTGGATGTGAGGGAGAAGCAATCGCGGCAGCAGCTCAAGCGTGTTGGCCCCAGAGGCTTTGCATACGGGATCAAAATGTGCCTCCTCATTCGCCTTCCGAGCCTTATTAGCGATTCCATTGGGATGGTAGGCACTAACCTCGAAGCACAATCCACGTGAGATCATCTCCGACAACAAGTGAACGCCCCCTAGAAACCCTTGTAAAGTCCCCTGAAGCGACCAAGAAACCCAAATCTACCAACGCTCTCACCAATTCTCGAGCTGTCTGCACCTGACGGAAGAGCTGGCAAAGAAAAAGAAAGTGGTTGATCGTGTACCGGGGTTGAAGACCTTAGTGCAACATTTCAATACTGCGCAAAAGAAACTCGACCGAAACAGCATAGTCGACCAGGTTGAAGCGCTGGACACACTCAGAGTGGTGGCTGGGATGGCAGTCAGCATAATGCAACACGGAAAGCCCCAGATGAGGCGGCATTGGGTGCAGGGGCAACAGTTACGAATGCGTCTACGCAAAGCAGTCAAGGGGTGGAAGGATGGCCAGTACACCATTGCAGATGCTACGCAGAACATCTCTCTTGTCGCTGAGGCACTCGAAAATACTTGGCTCTTCTCTTCAACAGGGTGAGTCTCTTTAAAGTCAACAAGAAGCAGGCAAAGAGGAAGCAGTAGCTCCAGTCGTGGCTGACTGGAATTGATAAGGGTCAACCGCGCGAAATCTATCGGCCTCTAATGCTAACGCAACCTCCAAAAAGGCGTCCTAGTCACTGGAAAGGAAGCAGGCAGCTCCAGTGAAAACGAGTGGCGAATCAACCCCTCCAACGAAGACCAACACGCACCGAAAAGGATCCCCGCAGTTGCTACAGAACCAAAATCATCAACCTCGTCTCAGCCGCACAGTGTTCCCTGCTCTGTTATCGTCAAGTACGGAGAGTTCCGATACAGAGCCCACAGAGCCTGAATCAAGCATCAAGATAGAGGTAAATACACTGCATCACTGCATCGCTGGTTGAACCAGATGTGCTTTTTCATTGTCGTTATTAGCTGCTCCATCGAGCTAACGTGGTCGGTTGTACACTGCTCAAGAAGAGTTCACGGGTCAATAACGCCTTACGCAATGAACGTCTCGTAAGGCGTCGGGTTCCAGTCGGGGAAGTTCTTCGCCACAGTGTCATCGGCCTCCTCCACGGTGCCTGACACACAGCGACCATCCGCGATGCGGGTCAAGATGTATGCCACGGGGTCCTTCTCGTAGTTCACCAACTTCAGCTCCATCGCTTTGCCCAGCTTCTTCTTAGCAAGCGCAGCAATCTCCTTCGGGGACATGCGATCACTCTCAACAGAGAATCGGGACCACTCCAACGAGCTTTTCGGCGCCGTCACCAGCACATGTGCGATGAAGCGGCTCAGGTCAGCTCTGGCCACGATGCTCATCTTCGCGTTACCCTCACCGACAACGTTCATGACGCCTTCCTTGAAGTTGTAGCCGAGGAAGCTGAAGTAAGAAGGCATAACAGCGGGTTAGCGTGAGTGGCATAGCCGTTGATCCCAGCTTGACTGCTAACTCACAATGAGATGTACTCGGTCCACAGCCCACCGTGGAAGAGCGCGAAGGGCAAATCGAGCTCTTTCAGCAGAGCGCGGACCTTCTGCTTGGTGATGTTGGGTCATCTTCTTCAGGCATGCCGAACTATTGCAGAGAGCAAAGTGCGTATTAGCAGCGCCTCAAGGTGAAATCACAAGCAAAGTACCTCAGTAGGCACGAAGAGCTGGAGGCCAGCAGCCTTTGCCACTCGCGCAACGTCGAATTGGGCAGCGTGATGGTACGCATGAATCGCGCACACGCTAGGATGCAGAAAGTCGTAAGGCCAGCCAAGGTGATGAAAGAATGAAACATACACGACTTCATTGCCGCTCAAAGCTGCCTTCAACGATGCTTCATCGTCGTAGTCCACTTTCACGAGAGATGCGCCGCGCTCCTTGAATGTTTGGAGCTCAGCCTAGATATAGCAGCAATACGATGAATATCAACATCCAGAGCTACTTCCGAATATCAATGAAAGTGCAAGTGGCCAACCTTGGTATCGTCGCGAGTCAGAATTGTCACAGTAACCTCGGCCTTGAGCAGACCTTCAACAACACCAGAGCCGACACCTCCGGCACCGACGATCGCGAATTTGGTGAATGTGGACATGCTTCCGCGTGTAATGCAGTGGGGGTTGGAAAGTCGCTTGAGATGTTGCAAGCAAATTGGAATGTGAACTCAACTACGAAGGCTGGCTTGCATCGCAGTTCGGTTGATAAGTTTCGAGCGATGCCGCAAGAATCATAGCATCCTTATCAAGTAGTAGGGGGTGTCGGATAGTCAACATCATGGCTAAAACCTTTTGTAATCAAGGTAATCCTCCAAGACCAAAGTTTTATCCCCCCATCACTGATGAGTTTCCTGGTGTGCGACGACGATCTGACCGTGGTGGAGGAGGCTCTGTCCTTCATCGATTCCTGCGCGGCCGATTCGAACAGCGAGGGAGATCGCAGCGCAGATGCCCAAGCCAGCAGCGAAAAGT
Source organism: Phytophthora pluvialis (assembly GCA_001314425.1). Taxonomy (NCBI): domain Eukaryota; phylum Oomycota; class Peronosporomycetes; order Peronosporales; family Peronosporaceae; genus Phytophthora; species Phytophthora pluvialis. Next base: position 20,161 of record LGTU01000630.1, on the reverse strand, counting down.
CCATTAGTAGAGGCAGAGACGCTTCTGTCGCGCAGCAGACACATCGACCCCAGACCAAACCCAAGGCGAAGAAGAGGCGCATCAAGACTTTTGCAAGCTCGTCTACACGACAGTTGCAGCGGAAGAGGGCGGAGATGCTAGCACTGCGTGAACAAGCACTCGCTCTTCAGACCCAGCTCGACTTGTTGAAGTGCTACAAGTATGCAGCGTTGACAGGACCTTAACCCGACTTAAGTCGTTCTGCAGTCGGTGCCGTCTCAAAATCCGAGTGGTACAATGGAGCTGTCACTGAGTTCGTACGCCGACAGCAAGCGCAGAAAACCAACCGGGAACTCCGAGCCATATTGGCGAAGCAGGAGAACACGGCAGAAACCTTACGCGCGATATTGCAACGCCGTGACGTATTTTAGGTACGGTGGAAACAAGCGCTCGGCTCTTCTCGCTGGCACTAATGTGTACTTCGGTGATTTTTTACGGGGTATCGATCTCGTCTTCGGTGGTTCAGCTCCGCTCTACAGACCACCTCAAGCATTAGATAACAGCGCAGAGATTATGAACATGCTGGGGAAGCGTATGGAAAACCTGTACATTGATTCGGAGGCCGGCTTTCGATGGGATCTCCCTTGCTTGATCACCTCCAAAATGACAGTCAACAGCAACACCCAATACGGCAAGGTTATCGAGATCGAGACGGTCACATCTGTGTCGTGCTCGATCCAAGAAGCGTCTGCGATTTTGTGGAAGGACCTCAAGACCGTGCACGAAATTCCTGGCAAGCGCTACCGCTACGTAAGCCCCTCTGCTGTAGTGAGTTCAGCGACTTGAGTCACTAACCGGAGCGCTGACATTGTTATGTGGAAATAGCTGCGCGGGAGCAAGCCCAACTCGCTAGAAAATAATTTCTTCATGACACTGCGTGGGCAGCAGAGTGACATATAGATCAACGGAAACCACTTTTCTCGCAAGTTCGACGAGGCCCAACGCATCGTTATTGCTAAGGCTGACTCAATTATTTTGCCGACACAAGGACTTGAATTCAGGTCACCATCGTGGACAATGATTACAGCGTCCGAATCTGATCCGCAGCATGCATCAGTTGTGCGGAGCTATTTGCGCATCTACGCAGAGGTTCAGCCTGACATATCGGCGAGACGTGAAGATGTCGACTGCGCGAGAAACTTCGTTCTCAATGGCCTCAGCAAAATGATGTACGGCTGTGCACAGAAGACCCAAAGCGAGCTCATCCAGCAAACACTACAGTAATACAGTGTAGTAATTTAGTTCATTGCGGGTTGGAATGCAGTTAATACGTGTACCTTCCAACGGTGCTAAAAGAGAATTACCGGTAGTCCTCTTCACAAGTATTTTACTCAGCTGTCTAGATCATGCCCGTAAAATGGTGTGAATGGCCAAGTTCGTGATGACATTCCAGTATCTGATCGGCAAAGTCGAGATGGAGAGCACCAGCGCCAAAGTTAAGTATCCCTGGAAGAGTGGACTCTCGCGTAGATTCGGCGCAATTGTCGGTCTCCAGTTCCTGGCGAATGTCGTTCGTCCGTCATCTCCATCGTCGTGAGGAGGTATGTGGCCAAATTATTATAGTTGTAAATGCAATAGCCGCCCCCTCCCTTGGTGCAAGTATTGTGGCAATATCGCGGTGGTTTGTCAGGTGCTTCTGAATCGTTAAAAAATTGCCGTAGGCATTGATGGATCAAGGCAGGTCGCATGGTTGTCGAGGTACAGATAGTACATTTGTGCTTCTTAACGCACTGGGCTTGTGCAAAACTTTATCCTTGCCTCGATGTCTGCGGGAGCAAAATTAGTCAATCTAAGAAGGGATTACTTTGCATTGATTTTGTCTTCCTTACTTTGCCACTGGATAGTCCTGGGCCAGATCGCGAGGGTTGGCTTGCTATTTCATTCAGCCTCGAGGATCGACCACTCCATACGTTGTATGATCGACAAAGCTTTTATGTAAGCAGACTAAATTCTTGCTGGCATACGGAATGCGTCAGTTATCTTTTCCAGCGAAGATGATTAGTGGACGCTGTATCCATTTCCGAAGACATAATCGCAAATTGCTACTTCGTTATCTGACAATCCCTAACATCTGAAGTGAGATGGAGAGCACCAGCGCCGACACCTCGACGCCCTGCAAGCCACAGCGGAGACGCGGCATCTCGTGCCGGTTCGGCGCAATCGTGGGGCTCCAGTTCCTCACCGAAGCGGCGTTCGGCTTCATGAGCCCCATCATCTACATCGTTATGACCGAGGTCTGCACCTTTGTACACTCATCCCGCAAAGTGCAGTGCAAAACGCTAATTTGTTGTGCATTTGTTGTAGTATTTTGCCAGATTGCATCGAGGCGGCCTACCAATTGACTGCGGCGCCAATCCACACAATGAGGTACGGAATGGATCAATGCCGATCTTCAAAGGTAGCAATACTGATATTTGCTGCAACAACCTACCTAAAGGCGTGTACTGACGGATCTAGGCAAGCTGCTTGGTTGTCGAGGTTTGAAATGATACGATACTTTTCGAGGTTGTGGGTTATATACGACTCTAACGTTTTGCCTTTCCAAGCCTTTTCTCGGCTATGGGATCTGTGTGCAATTTTATCCTTGCACCAATGCTTGGCCAAGCTTCAGATGTCCATGGACGCAAGGTTTGGTCAGCACCATAATAGAAGAAGACTGCGCTTTGGACTCCCGTACTGACTTCGGATTCTTCTTTGTTGCTGCCACCAGCCCTTTCTAGTGCTGAGCCAGCTTGCAAGGGTGGGCACGCCGTTCTCGGTCATGTATTTCATGCAGCCAGAAGGTTCCATCACGCCGTACTTCGTTTTGAGGCTGATCGACTACGGCTTCGGGTAAGCTGTTGCAGTTTGATGCAGCTGCCATCTTTGACCGAATTTTTCACAAAGGTAATGGTCATGATTCTACTGTTAGGACTGCTGGTGTCATGAGTGCCGCAGTTGCTGATATTGTCGACCCAGAGAATCGTGCTGCGGCCTTTGGCATTCTTTTTGCAAGCCAGTCAGTTGGTTACTGTATGATTGCCTTCATCGCACCTTTCTTCTCTCGAGTGAGTACTTGTACTCCATTCTGCGGAGGAACTACCCTGTTAATGTGGATTTGTGTTACATAGGATCACATCCTACAGATTACTGCTGGCCTCTTTGTATCAAGGGTGCTTTGGGCACTGATCATCCTGCCCGAAACTTTGCCAGTTCGAGCGACCATCAACACGACGCGCTGGGTCATGGAGAGTCCCATCAGCTCAATCTCGATCCTCTTTCGAAACCAATTGTTCAGGCGGCTGACGTGCCTGATCGCGCTTACGAGTTTTGTCATGAACGGAATTTTCCAGATTCAGTCGTTCTACCTGAATGTGAGTTGCTGGTGCTGCACTGCGTAGCCGATTGACGTAAACGATATTGATTTTTTTGCTTTTGTGATGCTGCCTAGACAATTGTGGCGTTCAACGTTAAGGATTTTGGCAATCTGATGCTTCTTGGAGGAGTATTGTCATTGCTGGGGCAGGGTCTGTTGCTCAAACCGCTGGTGAGCTGTTTCAAGGAGAAGGGCGTTATTATCATTGCAATGATCGCCTGCTTCGTGAAGACGGTGGGATGTGGGGCGACTGCGTTTTACCCGCACAAATGGGTAGTCTACGCGTCGAGTGTACCCGGAAGCCTCAGCGACCTGTCATTTCCTGCTATTTCAGCTCTCAAGTCCACCAACGTGTCAGAAAAGGTAAGCAAGCTACATATGCCTGTCTTGAAGACGGTACTCTTTCTCATGGTGACCTTCCTGCGAGCAGGAGCAAGGGCGTCTGCAAGGCGCGATCTACGGCGCTCGGTCGGTGTTTGACGCTCTTGGGCCTATCATCTTCTCGTCGATGTATGCTGCGATGACTCGGCAATCTCTTTGGTCGCAAGCGCTCCCGTTCGTGGTCGCCTCGGTCATTTATTTCGTTGGGATCGGCGTCGCACTGTCGCTACCAGTTGGCAAAGCCTCGTCGCCAAGCAAGATCGCTGCGATCCCAGCGCCGTTGCCGTCGCCAACCTGCGGCGAACCGCCCTCCTCGTCCGCCGTCTACTTCGAAACCGATGACGACGACATCGAAACGGAACAGGGTGACCAAATGTTCTACACCAGCGGTGCAGTCCTCGACGACCACCAATTGCTAACCGAATTCCTTCTTGCTCGAGCTTCAGTTCCTGTTTAGTGTCGGCGCTGCCACCGCCCTGGACAGCGCTGCGCTCCAGCTGGAGCTGCAGCCTGAGCGCCTCCAGCTCGCGCTGGATCGTCGCCACCACCTCGTCCTCGTCATCGGCCATGGCTAGAGCCTATGGTCGTTCGTTGGTCGTGAAAGGATGCGTGGGATGTAGCCATGTGTGGTTGAACGTCGCTTCAACTTGAAGGACCATCACTCTAGATTCAGCTAGACGCAGTGCTTTCGAGCTCGACAGACTGGGGCTCACGTTTATATACACTATGGACTACACAGCATGGCACAGACACTACAGCGGGACAATAGCCCCAAGGAAGGTAACTTCTCCAATTCGCGACAGTTTGCCCACACATACAATCGAAATGCTGGAGTCCACGATAGCTCCCAGAACAGACGCTGCAGCAACAACGTATATGTCGCGCGCAGACCCCCCCCCCCCCTCGCAGCGCGCATCATGGTCGCCGATGTTTGTCGTTGGCGTGTTGTCTGCGAGACCTCGGGCCGCCAGCCGAGCAAACAAATGCACAAGTCGATGCGGTGGAGGGGGTGGAGGGGGCGACGAGGTCCTGCGCCCCGCGGACTATCCTAGGCTCGAGGTTTGCAGAGGCTGCAAGGCCATCGATGGCACGGACCTTCGTCTGTAATAGCGGCTCCGCTACCGCCTCGCGAGGCCAACCGACCTATTGATTGCTCGCAGTGGCTGTCCCGTCACAACTAGCGCGGCTGGGAGCACGCCGCCGCCGCCGACAGCACATCTGCACCGACCAGCCATGACGGGGCCGGGGCGGGATGCCAAGCTCACAGCGCGTGGATACCACGCAGGTATCCAACATTAGCGGAGGAGGACACTACTGTACGTCTTCAAGAAGAAGATCGAGAAAAAAAAGGCTCCCCCTCAAATCCGATCGATCGTTTTGGGCCTTGAAGCGATCCCAGTCGCGCACCATAACGGAATCTGCGAAGTCCTAGCGACTGGCATTTACCAAGGCGAGATTCGATGGGCGCCGCGCAGTCGTGGTGCTGCGGAGCGAAGGGCCGGGACGAGCTGCTGCCTGGCAACCGGCGGTCCAACGGCTTCAAGCACGACCGGGAGATGAAAGCTGGCGGCTCGCGGCCGATTACGTCAGCACCGCAGGTACCAAGTCGCCTGAAGTAGCTGGAGATCGTGCCGCGGCTTCAGTTGCTGACTGATGAACATTCGCGTGTTGTTGTTGCTGCTGCTGCTGTTGTGGTGGTGTTTCGCTCTCCAGCCGATCCAGCTGCAGCGTCCGTCGTACAGCTGCGGGAGGATGGAGTCCAAGTACGAGATGCTGGACGAGATCGGTGCGTCGGGCTCACTGCTGGTGGGAAGATAAGAAGGGAGAGACACCGGCGTTTTCTGATGTTGTTGTGTTTATTTTGACAGGGCATGGAGGCACCTCCGTCGTGTATAAGTGTCGCGAACGGCGTAGCGGAATCGTCAGTGCCTGCAAGATCATCGACCGACGCGCAGTCGAGCGAGAGCACAACGTCTTGATGGAGCAATTCCAAGTGAGTCATCTGCGTGGAATCGGGTACTATCAAGTGGTGCAGACTGTGGCTGCTGCTTGAGAGCGCATTGCTGACGCTTTTGTTGCTGTGCTGGTCGTTGTGCGCTGCAGGTTGAGATCCAAGTGCTGCAGTCGCTGAAGCACCCAAATATCATCCACATTGAAGACGTGTTCCTGTCCGAGTCGAAGATTTGCATGGTGCGTGGTGTGCAGCGAAGGGTGTGAACGAGTAGTTCGCGAACTTGTCGCAGCTGTCTAACTTGTGGATGCGTCTGCATGTTGTGCAGGTCACGGAGTACATGAGCGGCGGCGAGCTGTTTGATTATGTCGTCGATAGGGGAACGTTGTCGGAGGTCGAAGCGAGCACCATTGTCCGCCAGATCACGTCGGCCGTTGCCTACTTGCACGCACGCGGGATCATTCACCGGGATCTGAAGCCAGGTACGTCTAAGCTGCTTGCCACGTCCCAATGAATCGGCCTCGTGACTTTGCTTGCGCTTGCCTCGCCAACAGAGAATCTCATGCTGACAAGCAAGTCGCGCGGAGCAGACGTGAAAATCATCGACTTCGGGCTAGCGAAGCTGCTGGACGCGGATGACAAGACGGCTTCGTTCTTGGGAACAAGAGGCTACCTCGCGCCGGAGATGCTGCAGCGCCAGGCATATTCCATGTCTGTGGACATGTGGGCGCTGGGGATCATTGTCTACGTTTTGCTCTGTGGCTGCCTGCCCTTCGACGATGACGGCGGCAAGATCGCCAACGAGAAGGCCGCTCGGGTACGTGACGAAATTTTCGGGACTATGTGGATTTTGGAAATTGCCGTTGCCGATTGCTTACCGAGCTGTGTGTACTGCATCTAGGCAAAGTTCGGTCTCCGTTTCCCACGTTGGGCCAGCGGTTTGTCTGAAAGCGCGAAGGATCTACTCCGGAATTTGTTAGGTAGGCACAATAACCTACTGGCGTGCACGCTGCGCAAACGTAGCTAACTCGGTTGCTATCTTGCTTGGTTCACTTGACAGAGGTGGACTCGACCGACCGGTTCACTGCAGAGCAGGCGCTGGCACACCCGTGGGTCACCGGCGCGCGCACGCCCAACAAGTTCCTCAAGTCGCCCAACTATTTGCGCTCGATCAAGCAGGAGCAAGTGAGCCAGAAGATGAACGGCCGCATACCTTTCGCGAACGGCAACGGGCCCGCGATCAGCGTACGGAGACAATCGCGCTGATCTCTCTGCAACTGCGGCGAGCATAGCGAATGTAAATTGTAACTTTGCCGTATTGAATTGCCATGAGCTCGTACGCATGTACCTTGAAGTTGCCTTATATTGGACTTTCACATCAAATTGGCCAGTTTTTCCGTTTTTTAAGTGGACATTACAATGTGTAGCATGCAATATACAATAAGTACAATAAGCGATGACCGTGACATCTTCGCATACCTTCGCGCGACATTTTGGGCACATTCCTTCACCGAACGCCCGCTGTGGCGCTGCGCGCACCGACAGTCGCTCATTTGCGCCGTCGAGCCCGCACGCGTCGCGCCGTCCAAGAAGCAGCAGCCAGCCTCCGCCCGTGCAAAGCACACCGCCGGACAGAGAAGACCCGTCTCCCCCCCTCACGCAGGCCCGGTGTGATTCGGCGCTCTGTGAGGCGCGCACGAGTCTCGAGAAGTACTGTGTATAGACGCTCGGGGTCTGTAGCCTCTTTCCTTGCCTTATTCTGTACCAAACCGCCAAGATGCGGCGCTCCACGCGTCTAGGGACCGCTTCGGGCGCCCGCGCCCCGCGGATGGCCAAATTGATCGCGCAGCACGCGCAGCGCGTGCGTCAGGTCCGTTCTCAAAGCATTTTTAAAGCCCCTTCAAACTTGATAGCAACCAGCCCCCTGAAGGCCGCTGTAGACGTAGCGACAGAGAGAGAAACGCACCTTCGTTCTGACTGGGCCTTGGCGTGCCTTCTTGCTGTCTCTTGTTCTGGCCTTTAGGGCGCAGACGAGTCGGGGGACGAGTGGAAGCCCGCCGAAGAAGCGGAGGAAGCCTCGGCAGCCAGTGAAGACGACGGCGAGCTCTCGGACTCGGCCTCGTCCGAGGAGGAAATGGCCAAGCGCCGAGTCCGGGCCAGAGTCAACAAGAGGAAGGTCATTGACAGTGACGACTCGGACCTGGAGAAGAAGGCGCGAGGAGCGAAGATGAAGATGAAGAAGGTCAAACGCACGACCAAAATGCTGGCGACACCGCCACCGCCACCGCCGCCTCGTCCTGCCAAGATGAAGCAGACGGCTGCGCAGGCTGTTAAGAAAGTTGCAGCTGCAGCGAAGATGGAGGTGAAGCGGAATGGGACCGCCTCTCACTCGGTAAAGGTGAAGGACGAAGTGCCCGATGCCCACCGCCGACCTGTCAAGCAGCAGAAACGCGCCAGCATGCAAGTGAGCACCGATCGACGGGCTCAGCAGACCACGGTCTCGTACAGCGGCGTGCCGTCAAACTACACGCTGGACACCTTTTTCGACGAGATTTTGGAGTGGAAGTTTTACGAGGCGTTGAGGCGAGAAACGCAGAGTCGCCACTCGTACAGTACAGCAAACGACGGCTCTGAGGAAGGCGAGGTCGAGGTCGAGATTGAGAAAGTACCGAGCAAGTTTCGCTCGTACGAGCACTACTTCTCGGTCTGGAAGCCGCTGGCGCTTGAAGAAGTGCAAGCTCAGACGATCAATGCTGTGACAACGGACCATCCCAGTCCCATCCCAGTCTCTGTGAAAGGCTTCGGAGCGACGTTCATTTCTAAGAGCTGCAAAATTCGCGCTGACCCAAAGAAGAAACATATTCCTGGTGTGCGGCGCAAGAACAACTGGGATCACCTCAACGAGTTGTTCATGAACGATTTAGTTCTGATTTCGCCAGACCAAGATTACTTCCGCAAGGCCCTGGCTTCATCTAAGAGTGGCCATAGCGTAAAAAGCGAAGCAACCGGTGAACCTGCACAAGAAACCCCTCCTGTAGGATTCTTGGCAATCGTAGCAACCCAGAGAGCGTCGAAGGAAGGGCTCACTATGACGATGTTGAGGTCAGGATTGGGTGCGTTGGAGAAAGAGGAAAACATTTACGTCTTCAAGCTGAACAATCTTGTCACCAGCGTTCGCGAGTTCCGTGCGCTTTGCGACTGTAGTCAGTACGGGCTGTTGCCATTACTGTTATCCGGTGAGCACAAGCAAGGGACAATGCAGCTTGATTCGCTCGGCCTGAAGTATGTCCAGTGGCTTTCTAGAACTTTCAACGAGTCACAGCGAGAAGCCATCACAGCAGCGGCAACTTCAGAGGGGTTCACTCTAATTAAGGGCCCCCCAGGCACAGGCAAGACCACCACGCTCAAAGGCTTGCTGAACTCGTTGCATTTGCGCGAGTATAATCGGTATTACAATGCTGTATTGGATGTGGCAAGCCGACCGGATAGCGAGACAGCCAAAGCGTGGGCTCAAGTGGGAAATGAAAAGCCTCATATCTTGGTTACGGCACCCTCCAATGCAGCAGTCGACAACATTGTGAGCAAGGTGATCGAAGAGGGATTCTGTGACGGAGAAGGGCGGCGATACTTCCCCAAAATTGTTCGCGTTGGGCGAGGATTGGTACGTTTGCCGCGGTTACCTTTGTGGAAAGTTGTGTCGCTTGGCCTAACAATTTAGTGTTGCTTTCTTTAGAGTGCAAATGTTCAAAGTGTAGGCCTGGAAAACCAAGTCAGCCAAATTTGCAGCCAACCTCTAGATGTTCTGGAGGGTCACATTGGTCGCTTGCGGCACGAGCTGATGGTGGTATGTACAAGCACCACTGCTTCTACTGCTTGAGATGGGTATTCACTAATTATGCTGTTTGTCAGGTGGAGCGCGACTCGCTAATTCTGCGAGATCAACTACGGAATATTGTTGCTTGGATTGAGCAAGATCCCGTTAAGGCGCTGGAGGAGCTTGCTCAAGCTGAAGCACAACAAAACCAAGCTGCAGCTTCTGCACGTGCAGCGGCCGAAACCCAAACTCTATCAGTACCGCCACCATTGGATTTGCCGTCGTCATCCTCTCCTGAACAAATGTCGTTGTCGTCTCCACTGCCACCGCCGCCACCATCGCCATTAGCATATCCTGATTCTCCCCCGCCGCCACCATCCCCACCTGCTCCAGGGTTTCCGGGAGAGGTTCCGTCACCGAGACGCACAAACACAACGTACAACGCCGGGGCGTTTGAAGGCGGCGAGGTCGCTGCGGATACGCCGGGGGAAGAGGAAGAAGAAGATGAAGATTTTCCTGCTTCATTTGGAGCCCCACCACCGGCTTGGGACGAACAGGAGGAATCTTTTAACGCTGAGGCAAGTGGTAAGGCTTTGAACGCATTTTTGGACGATGGCAGCAACTCAGAAGAAGATGAACCGCTTCCGGTTGGAGTCAATGATGTCAAAATCGAGGATCAAGAGGAGCAGGACGAGCCATTCCCTGTTGCATCCCAGCCTCAGACAACTGTGCAGAAGCCTTCTAGTGAGGAGGGCGACGTGAAGAATAGCAATAATGGTGGGGCTGGATCAGCAAGCGAACCAATTCAAGTCGATGATAGTGGCGACGATGCACCCGAGCAGGACGAACCACTACCGGGCCAAGCACTAAACGCCGAAGTCCAAGAACAGGTTGAACACTTGTCGTTGGCAACAGAACCACCAATCCCGAGCCCATACCACGATGGTGGTGCTATCAACTCGCCTCAGGGTTCGTTCCCATCATCCCCTCCGCCACCACCACCTCCGTTGTCACCACCACCACCGCCGCCTCCATTATCACCTCTGCCACCGAGTGATCTTCTTGAGCATCGCCCGTCGTCTCCGACGATTATGATGCCTCAGTCTCCACGTTTACCACCGCCGGCAGCACCCGATGCTACAAAGGAGACAAAAGAATGGGGCCCCATCGACTACTCACGCTATCATCCCTATGTGGCCATGGCTCAGCGGATCAATGGGTGTTTGGAAAAGCTCTCTGAGGTACGTGCACGTAGTCCTTGCGCTTCCAGCGTTGTGTGACTGACATTTCGTGTGTTCTTTGCTTGATAGGTCAAACTTGAGCTACAGCGGCATGAGTTTGCCCGGCAAGCAGTCAGCGAGATGAGAGGAAAACTTTCGCAGTCCACTCGACAATCCCTTGAAGTTTCGTTCCTGGATACAGCTCATATCGTGTTCACAACATTGAGCAGTGCGGGTGTCGCTGCACTGGATGCGAGCGCTCGATATGATGTGCTGGTAGTGGACGAAGCAGCTCAAGCAGTCGAACTCTCCACCGTGATCCCCATGAAGTACGTATTGCTAACTGGATTCTAATAAGGCTTGTGGTTGGCTAACACAGCTGTAACGATATTTGTTTCTTTGGATAATAGGTTCGGAAGCAAACAGTGTGTGCTAGTTGGTGATCCTCAACAACTCTCAGCAACAGTTTTTTCTCGCAACAGCGGTCAATCCCTGTATGAGCGAAGTTTATTTGAACGACTGGAAAGTTGCAAACATCCTGTGCACATGCTGCGAACCCAGTACCGAAGGTACGTGTCCGCAAAAAAATGCGTAAGTTATGTTGCGCGGTTGGCTAACGTGCCTTTTGCTCGGTTTGTAAAACTCCAGTCACCCGATGATCTCGGACTTCCCAAGACATTACTTTTATGACGGCAAGCTTCAAGATGGAGAGAATGTGAAGGGCAACGAATACGTCAAGCCGTACCACAGTCTAGGACCTGCATTCATGCCGCTGGTGTTCTGGGACCTGCTCAGCAGTCGCGAAAAGGCAACGAAATCGGTGTCGCGCATGAATGTAGGAGAAGCTGAGCTGGCGGTGAATCTGTACCTCACCCTGAAGAACTCCTGTCCTCCGGACGCGATTACCGGTAAGGTCGGTATGATCACACCGTACAGCCAGCAAATGGAAGAGCTGAGGAATCGTTTCCGCCGCGCATTGGGCGAACGCTACGAGCAAGAGGTCGAGATTAACACTGTCGACGGTTTCCAAGGACGAGAGAAGGACATTATTATTCGTACGTGGGTTGTGCGTTTATGTGGGTTGCGTTCTGGAAGGATTGAGGCATCTAACAAACGGTGGTTGTTTGAACAGTGTCTACGGTCCGAGCTGACCCAAAAGCTGGTGTTGGATTTTTGAACGATATCCGACGTATGAATGTGGCACTAACGCGAGCTAAGTTTGCCTGCTACGTGATCGGCAAGGAGAACACCCTGCGCTCCTCGAAGCCGTGGTCGGCTTTATTGGACCACGCGTACAATCACCATTGTATTGTGCATGTGGAAAACCCGCAGTGCAATCTGCTCACGTTGAAGCCGATGGAACGACCATCTGAGATGCCAAGGAATCATCCAGGAGGAGCATCAAGGAATTCCCATCGCCAAGGGTCCCCACAACAATATGATCAACCGATATCTGCTGACTCCCAGTCGCCCTATGGATCGTCGAACAACGCATGGAGAGGTAGAGGGCGAGGAAATGACGGACAGCGTGGCGGGCGACGCGGAGGTCGTGGCCGCGGTAGCCGAGGACGGGGAAGAGGAGGGCAAGTGCAGCAGTATGCACCGCAACAACAATTTGCTCAAGGCCCGGGGCCGCAATACTCAAATCAAGCCCCACCGAGTGGCTATGGACAACCTCCCATGAACATGCCGATGCAGCGCGTTGGGAGGCCTCCTGCAATGGGTGGTCCACCACCGCAACTCGCTCCAGGATATTTTGCGCCCCGTGGCCCAGCTCTAGCCTTTCATCCACCTCCAATCCAAGGACCACCACATGCAGGACCTTACGCCGGCAATCCCCCTCCAGCCTTCTCTCGACTAGCGAATGGTGCAGGTGGAGGGGGAAACATCAATCCTCGAGACCCTCGACAACGTGCTGGAAGAGGGGCCGGACCTTCAGGCTTTAGTGGCTGAGCTAGGTAGGTAATGCTATGATAGTGATAGAACACCCGAGCTTTCCAAGAACTCTAATTGTGAGCATGTTAATACTCATGTTCAGACGCTGGTGATCCTCGACTCTGGTCTGCTGGCTGTAAATAGATGCTGACTTCGTGCCAACACTCAATGGACTGGTGAACTTCTGGATCCATTGGATGGGCAAGGCCTTATCTTGACAACATGGTGATCAAGCAGAAGTTTGTGTTCCCCATGCGGGAGACCATGCCGTTCTTTGTGAGCTCGTTACGTGCTGTCGACGATTGGAAGCGAATCCATGCCAAGCGTGCAGATGCCATCACCCAAGCAGAACGCGAGGCCAATGCGAAGTATGTCAAGAGCCCGTTTGCTCGCTCGATGAACGTTGAAGACTTGCTGCGCTTCCTAGACGACACAGTGCTGGATATCAACTTCATGGTTCAGCTGCCTTCGATCGAGAAGTGTCTGGATAAGTGGTGGAAGCTTTACGCGCGCGAAAAGCAAGCGGTCGACCAGGATATTGTAAGCCTTGTTGGTCTCCCAGATCATATCACAAGCTCTATTCTAACCCTGTCTATCTGACACTTGCGATTGTGTAGCTGCGCAAGGTTTACTACGATCTCGCCTTTGTACTCGTGGAGGCAAAGACGGAGACAATCCACAAAAACTCGGTGTCCATGATCATGCGGTCTAGTTGGACCAAATGGAACTCACAGGAGCCACCACTCGGCAAAAGCGAGTTTTTCCGTCTGCTTTTCATCCTCGCACACTTGGTACGACGACGAAAACCGCGACGGCGTTCGCTGCTCCATGTACTAACGTCTTGACTGCTATGTGCATGCTAGATGACAGCAACAGATCGGTTAGGCGACTACATAATATTCTTCCACGACACAATGGGTAAGATCTCTCGCAAGTACCGTCAGAAGCAGATTCGGACTGAGCAGCACAGCCGACGACCGAGAACCCGCCGGAAATCTACGCTGGAAGAGATTTTACAAAGTGGGAGACCAGGCTCTTCGAAATTGGCATCTGAACGTGACAGAGCAGCATCCGCTACACTCTCACGCTCGGGTGCTTCTCCGAATCAAGTGTTGAATGTTCAAATGGGACGAATGCCGATGCAAAGCGAAGGTAATATGCACTTGTTGCGTGCGTGCGTACGTGGACATAACTGACTCAAGCTTGCTTTCTTACTGCGTTATGTGTAGCAAACCTCTCCGAGGACGACGACCAAGAAGGAGATTGCTTCGTAGAGCTTTTGGAACGTAACTCTCGATATCAGCGTGTCGTGGTCGACCCTCTACTAAACGACAGACGATTTCAAGAAAAGTTTAGGCAACCTGGTGGAGGGGTGAACAGCAACACAACCTCGATGAACGACATGCTTGTCGCGTTGAACCCGATCAGCAACAAGTACTGTCCGCCTTTACTTGCATCTCGACTGAGAACAAGTGCGTCTCCCACCCCATCACGTGTCAGACATCAGCTGCTGAGTGCTGTAGGTTCTGGAGGACCTGATCTCGCTCATATTGCGCCTTCGAACAACCACGTCTTCTATTCACCAGCGAGTGCACCGCGTTTGAGCAGTCAGCCACTGAATGAGGTCAGAGATTCTCGGACTGCTGGTGAGCATAGACTTCACAACACCAAAAACACCCCAGCTATCGTCGATATGTGTGGTTCAGGGAAGCTCGAAGCCGCATGGCATACATCGGTGTCAAACGACATGTCCCTAACACTACACGAAGAAGAACTCATACGAAGAAGCTTATCAAGAGTTACACTGAGGACTCGCGTTGATCAAAACAAGGCAGCTGGAGCAGAAAGGCTCAAGAACACAGGACATGGCACTTCACCAACGAGGAAACGAACTGAGAAGAAGGATGTTTACCTGGCCATATCAACGTGAAAACTACCTGACCGAGTTACAGCTTGAAGAGCTGGGCGAGGTGTCGAATTACAGCCGCGCGACCCTGCTCGGTGGATCGATAGCTGACGCGAGCACCGGCAACATCCACGATGCATTCGTTCATCAACGGACGGTTTTGCAGTCGATATGTAGTCGTGGGCAGCATCACGCTCACATCTTCTCGAGTGTCCGAAGGTTTTATGGGCGCAATATTCTTTGGCAGTTGGCCCCGGAGAGCCTTTTCGATGTGGTTGGTGTACGCTGACAAATTGAGCTCTAGCGTGCCAACTTCGACTTCAAATGTTGAAGATCGCAGTAGCAACGCGTGCAGCATTCGTGTCCTTTTGGCGCTTCTTTCAAGTTTCTGCTGGTCCGCTGGCGTAGGCGGGACTTGAGCGACATCATTAGACGCACTGGGTCTCCTTTTGGCGCGTGGACTGGTGTCCTTAGAATTTCGTTTTCGTGAACCCTTTCGTTTTGGTAGATGAACAACCAGACCGACGAAGCTGTGGTAAGCATCTTGCAGCACCGAAAAGTGCGTAGAAGTCGCGACGTCCATATCTGCTGAAAGGTTGACAAACGTAACAAGGATTAGCTCAAATACAGTGCAGAGCACCATTACACAGAAACGTACTCGACGCCCGCATTTCATCAGCAACACCTTGACCCATCGCAACTCTCATTGCAGCTTCACTACAGTCGATCTTGAGCGGGCCGATGCAAATTCTTCCTTTCAGGCCCAGCTCTTCTTCGAGGTGACCCACAAATTGCACTCTTCCGTTTGGCTTTGCTGCCACCTCCTGGGCGGAATACTTTAGCCCAACGTAGAAGAATCCGTCTTCCGGTGAGCGGATGTAGTCACTCGAGATCCACTTGTACTCGGAGATACTACTCTCTGAAACGGCACCGCTTTCGTCCATATGAACATGAGCTTGTCGTACCAGTGTAACGTGGAATAACCCAACACGCATTTCCACAAGAATTCGCATGAAGGGTGTCCTGCTGACTAGCACTGCACCACTACAGCTTTCAACTCCGATCTCAATACCAATGCCACGCTTTGTCACCTGTGAATGATCCGAATCGCCCTCCGCGAGGCGGACTGTCACCGCGCCAATCTGCCAGTTGAGTAGGGGGATTACCTTGGATGGATTGAGAAGCCAAGCGGGAAAGAACTGCTTCTCAAACCAAGACGTGGTATGAATCCCTAGTTGCCGTTGTTTGTAAACCCACGCTCGAAGTGGCTCTAAATCCAAAGCGTTCTCGTGCTTGGTTGGGCTCGGTAAATCACTGGTCGAGGCAGCGTGAGGTCGAGATGTAGGAGAAGAAGCGTGTCGAACGGTCAGCTCTTCGGCTCCAAATGTAATTGTCATTCCTCGCTTGTGATGGCGTTCGTTAGCGGCTGTCTTTTCAGCTGGGTTGGCAGGCTGGTATGCCGATGACGAAGACATACTATCGACTGAATAGCTTCGGCTATGGTGCGGCGAGCGATTTGGCATTGAATCGGCAGGAGCCACCGAAAACTCCATCGCTGACGAAACCTTGCGCCTTGGTGATGGAGGAGCTGAAGTAAAATCTCTTCGGAGTTCTTGCTCAGCCAGCGCCCGGCATACTCGTTGCTCATACACGGTCATCGTCGCAACGAAATCGGAGAGTTCCCACATTTCTTCTAGGGTAAGCGGGTCAAATTCAGGTAGAGGACGGCGCCGCGGGGATGCTGGCGGAGATTGATCTTTGCTAACTTTAAAAGCTCCACCAGTCTGATCCTGTGGCGAACCTAAGCCCAGAAGAGCCTTTCCTCGACCGCTCAGCGCAATTTCCATAGCACCTGGGCTCAAACTGCGCGCATACAAGTGCATGTAGCGTTGGCGACGAATTTCGAGGAGTTCCTTATCAACAATGTCGTTAAAGTGCCACCAAATTCTGGGATCGGTCTCCTCACCAGAAAGTTTTTCCTCTCGAGGCTCTTTTCTTGATCGTTGCTGTTGGTCAACAATGCAGCGAAAAGCATATCTCCACATTGCACGGAACCATTGTCTGGACTTGCGCTGCTTGTCGATAGAGAAAGTCATCGAAGCACGCTCCTCACCGCTAGACGGTAAAGGAAGAAGAGCACTGGACAGTACATTGACACTCGGTGGTGCGTGATGCTCTCGATCGATACATGAAGGGTGCCATTGCCACGTGCGAGCACGTTTAAAGTAATCAGCCACGTGCTCAAGCTCTTCCAGCATCACTGCAATCTGGTCAAAATCAACGTTCAGCTTGATCTGTTCGGTAGCAATGTCGACTGCTGCAAGGACAGGCTTTACCGGACCTCCAGCCTCACTGGTATTTTGTTGCACTCGCTTAAAGTCGAGCTTAACCCAGATCACGCGAGTAAATGCCAATTCACGCAGTTGGCTGCGATGAAATGGCCTTAAAGCGCATTCCTTAAAACGATTCAGCGCATCTTCCAGTGTAAATTGACGCGATGGAGTATCAGCTTCAGGAGATGTGAGCAGGGAAGCTGCAACGGGGTGAACTGTCATAGCCAGAGATGTATCGTTGTCTGTCCAAAATGTGGCGGCGTCGAGATCAGTGTAGAATGACACATTTTCGATTGTGAGTAGCTTGGACATGGCATTGTCAGAGGCCGTGGGGTACGTGACGCCAGGTTGCTGTCGTCGGTATAAAATCTGCTCCTCCAAATCGCGGGGGGCAAAGCGAATCAACTACAAGCAAAGCAAAACAAACAAAAGTAAGTACTTCGTACCATGTAGCAACGGAATAACGAACAAGAAAAATAAGCACCGGGATATAAAGACCGTAGGCCACAAGATTGTCGTTGCGCGGGCTCTAGCATCCGATAAAGTAACACCAGAACGATGTTAGAGCACTCCACAACTCCGTGTACACGCGTAGCCACTCACTTCGACTCGAATATGAATGCGCTCCAACTGGATGACCATTTCCGTCCCCACCGCTTGAACTCGGTTCTGCACCCACCCAGTTCAACGTCAGCACGAAACACTGTGTTCCAACCATACCAGGGCACGCACCCATATCCATTTGGCCGGCGAAATGAACGATGCGCTGTCTTTCTTGGCAGCCGCCGGTGTCCCCAGACATTGGCAGATTGCAACGATGAGCTCTCTCGCGTAGCGGATGAGCAGCTCGTTCTCCCACTGCACGCTGTTCGGCTTGAGCACGAGGCAAATGTCGCTGCTGCTGACTTCGAGCGGCCAGCCAGCCACCGCCCCCACGAGCCCTTCGACCGTGACGTTGCCCACGTAGCAGGCAGACAGCTGGAACGGCAGCTGCAGCGAGTTGATGAGCTGGCAATAGTCAATGGAGACAAAAGATTAGCGCAATATTTATTGCATTAATTGCACTAATGAAAAGAAAAAGACCCACAGAAGTCTTCAAGAAGACGTCGGTGAGCTTAAAGTGGCTGGACTCTGTGTGTCACACAACGGAGGAGACGATGAGACGGAAGACGGAAGGCGACACTTGGACTAGGGTTAAGGACCAACCGAAGAGGTCCCCAGCGTAGAAGGACACATTGCTCTCCTGCACGTCCACGAAGAACTCGCCCAGGACCTGCTGCAGCACCTCGAAGATCATGGTCGACGACGATGGCGGCGTTTCGCTCACTTCAAGTGCGCAACGATCATTGTGTGGTGTACACAATTTCCTATGACCCTTTCTAAACCGATCATACCGATATGAATCGGTTTCATATCAGTTTTGGCCACGTCGCACTGCAGCTAGCGCCGCTCCGAAGCCGAAGACCCCGAAGACCCCGCACGTTCGTCCCCCCAGACACACGCAGACCATGATCAAGTTCGTGCTGATGGTGAACAAGCAGGGCCAGACGCGGCTGGCGCAGTACTACGACTTCCTGTCCATCCAGGAACGCGTGGCGCTCGAGGCCGAGATCATCCGCAAGTGTCTGGGCCGCAACGAGACGCAGGTGGCTGCTGGCCCTCCCCCTCCTCTGCGCTGCATACGACAGTGATGCTAATAGTGAGTGTGTTGTGCGCGCGGGACAGTGCTCGTTCGTGGAGTACCGCGGCTACAAGGTCATCTACAGACGATACGCGTCGCTCTTCTTCATCGTGGGCGTCAAGGACGACGACTCGGAGGTGCGTGCTGGCGTGGAGTATAAAGAGACGGGAGATAGGGCGCTGACTCTTGTGTGTGGGATGTTGTAGAACGAGCTGGGCATCCTGGAGTTCATCCACGCGCTGGTGGAGACCATGGACAAGTACTTCGAGAGTGTGGTACATTCGAGGAGACGACGTGGAGAGAGATGTCGGCTGGGGAGCTAACTAGTTGGGTGCTGTTGTTGTGACTGCTATTGTTGTTGTTGTGTGTGACTACAGTGCGAGCTCGACGTAAGTGGTGGATTGAGCTCTTTCTCGTTTGTCTGGGTTGTGGACTGACAGTGTTGCTGCTGGGTTGTGGCTATCGGGCGTACAGATCATGTTCAACTTGGAGAAGGCGCACTTTATCCTGGACGAGATGGTCATGAACGGATACATCGTGGAGACGAACAAGATCTCCATCCTCAAGCCCATCCACCTGATGGAGAAGGCTTCGTAAACACCTTTCTCCATGTCGTGTGGCATAGCAGAGATGTCATCGTTGTCTGCGCCCGGTTTACTCGCACTCTCGCAGTGAGCGGGTAAGCGTTGCATGAAAATACATGTACTTATTCGCAGACGCACGCTGTGCCATTGGGCCTTGCCGAGCAATTTGACGCTATTCGTTTGTGCTGACAAGACTTAATGCTACATTTCTTGCTTGGTTTTTTTCATGGAGCTCGGAGCTGCTCTTGTTGTTGTCTTCCCCACCGTAAATGTACCTCTGCTACTGGCCCACCGACCCAACTCCTCTGCTGTGCCGGGTTTACCAACAAGATCAGCCATTGTCGCTCGTTTGACCATCATTCCGGAAGATACCACTGCGAACTTCCTGCGCTATCATGGCGCCCGTGAGCGAAACGACCTTGCTGCTGCCCACCGTGCAAGCCATCTACTGCACTACGAGCAACAAACTCAAGATCAAGCGATGTCTGATCATCTTGGGCATTGTAACGGTGGTAGTTGTGTTCTGGTCGGGCATGTGGTGGTTGCACTTCGATGACCACGAGCCTGCTGCGGTTGTCTGCGGCGACACGAAGAACGAGGGGGGACATCAAGCTACTCAACAAGAATGACGACCACTACTTCCACTGGTTCTTCGAGGCGAAGCACAGTGCGAGCACGGCTCCGTTGGTCATTTGGCTGACGGGGGACCCGATGGATCGAGTTTGCTGGCGCTCTTCAACGAGAACGGATTCAACCAGACCTCACGACGGAGATGCATCCGTACTCGTGGACGTTTGAGGCGAACATGATTTGGCTGGACCAGCCGACTGACGTGGGGTTCTCGTACAGCTCTGGTGGTGACCACGACTACAACGAGAAGGACGTGGGTGAGAATTTGTACTGGTTCCATTGAGAAGCACCCGGAGTTTGATGGACGGGAGTTCTTCTTGACGGGCGAAAGT
>LGTU01000629.1:0-22017 GCA_001314425.1 Phytophthora pluvialis | reverse complement strand
TGGCTTGGTTGCCAGGTCTCGACGAAGGCGAGACACCGCTGTCCCGGAAGGGCCGAACCGCTGGGGGCAACTCAGCACAGGCCAACAAGCGCCGACTAACTCGGCGATTGTTGTGTTTGTTGTTTGGATCCACATCTGACGACTTTGTGTGTTCTGCAATACCACAATAACTTGGCCGATGATAAAAGCTCTGATTTTGTTGCTATATCGCGGAAGCGGGTAGGATCTATGGTCTATAGCATGATTAGTCGGCAAGAGATCGCGGGTCCTCTGGCATCGCACTATCTCTACCGTGGCTCATGCTGCTACGAAAGTGCAACCTGTTCCTATTTGCCACTCAACGATATTGTTAGGCAACTGTGCTCAGAGGAGGAGCACCCATGCAATTTGGTCAGTGAAGGTTCCGAGGGTAGATCCTCTCGATATTTTGCGGTTTCTTTCTTGGATGACTACATTTATCGCCCTGATACGCTCAGCGAGATCAATGTTTACGAATTTGCTATGCGGTACATCCGCAAAAAGAATGCGCAGCCAACTAAACAAGGTAAACTACCGTTCAAAACACCCCACCCACTGCATCGTTTTCATAGTATTGTTAAACGGCATGGGGATGCTGGTCCGCTTGTTCAGGGATTCCGCGTGCCGTATGTGAATAATCACTCACCTGATGCAATACGATATAAGAGTGCTATTTTAACTTTGGTCCTCTTCAAGCCATTTAGATCGATTGTGGGTTTAATTGGTTCGTCGACGTCTTCGAATAACCAATGGCTAGATTCATATACAGCGTGGGAACCAACTCGCAGTGATTTCGCTAAGATGATAATGTATCATGTTGATAATAACTATTGTGGTGATGAGCGTACGAAAGCGCATTCAGAGGAAATGGCAGATCAAATGAGGGCACATCTGACTGGATCAGCCGCACCAAATAATAGAGATGACAATGAAGGAAGTGAGAGTGGAGATGACAGCGATTCCCTGTTCAGTGCTGAAAACTTTGATGATAGTGACGAAGATATGGAGGGATGGAGTGGCGATGCTTGTGAAAACCTCATTAATCCGTGGCAAGTTCAGAATTTCCACGCCAACAGTATCCCGGACACACTAACATTGAATTCTTTACACTGCCCTACTTCGGCGGTGCCTGATGCTCGTATATCACATATTCTGGATGTGTTTAAATCAGAAAGAATGCTCGATAGCAGTGCAATGTCTACGGCGGCACGAACCCTGTCACTACAAGATGGCTTGGCACCCGTTGCAAATATGCGCAAGTGGGTGCAAGATGCTGGGACGGACACGACATTGTTAGAATCACCTCATGCTGATATTAGTACAACTGACACAAAGGTAATCGAACTTGTGGACGACACACTGGTCGAAAGTTCGATGGAGTGGAATTCAAATGGACACTCGCTAGGTCTACCAGTCTGTAGGCATACGCGATTCGCTTCTATTGCCTCAATTTCGCGGATGTATACTCTAAATGAGAAGCAACATTGTGCGTTCAAGCTGATAGGAAAGGCTTTGCTAGCACGATGGAAGCGGGCTGAAGCTTTTCATACTCGGCAATTAATGGTGATGACGCCCTTCGCCGAGACCAGCTGCGTTTGCTTTTGGGAGGTGAAGGCGGGACAGGGAAGAGTCGAGTGCTTGGTGCTGTCGAGGCGCTGTGTACACGCTGGAGCCGCTCTAACTGCATTATCAAGACTGCTTTAACTGGGAAGGCCGCAGCAATGACTAGCGGGAGGACATTGGCAAGTTTTCTGCTTCAGCTGCAAAGCAAGAGTAGGGCTGCAAAATGTGTCTACCTCGATATTTTGGTTATCGACGAAATATCAATTATGGGGAAAACACAGCTTGCTCAACTCGATAAGCTTTTGCGTTTGGCTAAACGGGTGACCAGCGTCCCGTTTGGAGGTGTGCATGTTGTTTTGGTCGGCGACTTTCCAATTGCCCCCTGTTGGGGGAGAACCTCTCTACAAGGATCCACCCTGTGCTCGTCGGCAGTCCGCTAATGAGCTGGCCGGGTTTGAGTTGTGGCGTGAGTTTAACGACGTCATCGTGTTAGAAGAATCAGTTCGTTTTAGAACTGACCATGAGTGGGGTCGTGGCTGTCGCTATGCTCGGCAGGGTATTTGGTTGCCTGAATTTGTGACACTGATTAATTCTCGAGTCATCTCCCAGTCACGGTCCCTGGAAGAGTCCTGTCTTGGTGGGACCATACCATCTTTCATTACCCCAGACAATTCCACACAGCTAGCGATTAATAATTCATTCATCTCAACTGCGACGAAGGTGATGCCAGAAGGCGAATTTCCTTTGCGTGTTGTAACAAATTTTAAGGGGCAACTACGAAGACTTGGAGCATCTGAGGTAAAGTCGATTATGGCCCTTCCAGATTCTAAGCTCGGTCGAATGGCTCCTTACTTCGATCTTATCGTGGGTATGCCGATACAGATCACTCAAAATGTTAGAGCGGAAAAGTCAGCTGCAAATGGAACGCTCGAAGCTGTAATCGACTAACCTGGTACGACATTTTGTGTTGTGTATTACAGTATAGCGGATGTGACCGTCAAAATCCCGAGTTTGCCCCCATCTGCGCTTATTGTACGAATACATCGAGGACCTGCAGTATCGACAATGCAAGGATGTACTGATTCCGATCTTTTCCCGCTCTTCTACGATGCACGGTCGTTCGGCACGAAAGAAACAAGTCTGGGACCGAATGGATCGGGCATGCCGCGGTCAATTTCTGTTCGTATTGAACGGTTTCCTCTAGTTTGTGCAGTTCCTTCTACTGTGCATAAAGTACAGGGCGAGGCACTTGATAACATGATTGTGACGGAGTGGCGTTCCGAAAATCGAATCGCGAACAAACCACAGTAACTTTATCTACTTGTGTCTCGCGTCACGTCTAGATATGCTTCCGGTCGCTCTGCCCTTTGACAGACGACATTATCAAATGGACGCGGTCGTCAAAGGAAGCTCTTTTTGAAGAGAGTCGACTACAACAGATGAGCCAACATACACTACAACGATTGGTGTAAGAAATGACGAATTAAAATGTTCTTGACGACTTGTAACTACATACAACAAGTATCTAATCGCAATCGCAGAGCCCATGTCTCCTGCTACATCTTCAGGCACAATTAGTCAAGTGCACTGACAGCGTTATCTTCACAGATTCCCACACGATCCTCGGCACGCTCTCTTCACCAACGAGCGTTTAATTTTGCTAATAAGATGGCTTGCCTGCCGCGTTTGCCCTCGTTTCTGCCGGAAATGCTGCGCGAACGTCCAATGTAGCATTAATGCTAGATTTGCTTTCACAAGCATATTGATTTACTTCACAAACGGAGGGCTAGAAATCGACATTGTTTCATGTCTAGTGTCGTCAAAGTAGAAAAGGAAAAACAAATATCGTGTCCTGTGTAACTGGGTTTTACAAGCGATAGGATTGAACGAACAGTTATTTGTGGTACTTAAACATCAGGGAAGCAGTAAAAAGCGAAAGGGCTACTGAAATCATAAACTAAAAGTGAAACAGCAGTCTTACCCTGAAAAGCGGCGTCTTCCGTGGTAATCATGGAGCATGGGGTCTTGGTCGCCCAAAATAGAAGCCATGATAGCGGTTTAGGTGCTTACGCAGCGAGGTCGTGCCTTTGGCCACAAAGGGGCAGTTCTGAACGTAGCAAAACAGGTCGTCCACGACCGACATGTTGTTGATGACGGCAACAAGTTCTGGCTCAGCTCCTTCCAGGTCTCTCATGTAGAAAGGAGTGTCGAGATAGGCGTACAGAAGAAGATTGTTCGTGTCGTATCCAGCCGGCGAGTAAATGTAATCACCGCGAAAGAGGAGCATGTCACCCTTGTTCATCACGATGGTCTCTGCATTCGATCGGAACGCGACTAGGCGGTTCCACCCGTAGCCGTACAATACAGTGTTATAATAACTGCCCTAACTAGATCGATTTGTACTTTATATAGACCTCGATTTATTTTTGTGAAAACCGGTAGTTTTGTCTGGCTGTTTGGCCCCACAAACCATAATTGTTAAAGATAGAATGGATATCTATTCAGGATATGTTTGCCATAATTCAAAAGGTAGGTAAATCTGGGTCGTAGATAGCAGCCTAAATAAGACTGGTCAGAACGAAACGTGAGGCAGAGGGCGCAAGGAAACACAATATACGCTGCAGAGTTCCGCTGGAGAGCTGTGGTTTTGCACTACGCTTATGTGTGCCAATTTGATTCAGACAATGCCACCCAGCATTGCTGAGTGGCACCTTGACTTGGCTTAACATATACTTATAGTAGGTTAGTGTCAGGTCATAGCGTCCTAATGTCGTAAGCGGCTAGTGCTGCTACGGCTCGTTCCTCAGCACTTGCACAAAGATCTTCATACCCCCCCCCCGGGATCGAACTAAAAATCGCTATTCTCCACGCGCACGTCGGTTCTGCTTGTCTTGCTGATACCTCCAATCTTCACGGAGACTTTGGCGAGTGTTTGCATTCGTCTGGTAGATTTATGAATGTGTTTTGCCCTAGAATGCTGGATTCGGTGCTGACATTCCAACCAATTTAGAGACCAAATCGGTCAGGGCTTTGAATAGCCGTGCGGCATAAAAGTGAGTCTAAATAGGGGCATTCATAAATAAATAAGGAAACCACCGAAATAAATATGGATGTGTATCTCTAAATAAGGTTCTAAATTAGCCGATTTACTATCAGATTAGACATTCTGAGAGATTTTTACAATAAACAACATTTAATAAATATAATTTGGGGATGCAACTACACCAAGCGACACGTTCTCAATCTTGGCTCTCAACACAGCGAGTCCATCATCCAGCTGGTTTCAAACCACTTGAACAAAGTATGAGCAACGTTATCGGTTTCGAAAGGCAGTGTTGTTCTGGAAAACCCATACGAGTTTTTTTTTGGTGTGGGTGTGGGTGGGGGGGAGTACTTCTCACTCCCTGTTCGTGCCCCTTACCACAACGGTGCGCCCCGATCCGAGAGCGGCCTGCGGTCGAGGGCTCCGAAGAAATAATATCGCTACCGCGATTGCGGTATTTTTAATACTTTATTGTTTCTTGCGAATAATAATATATTACAATATTAACGAAATAACACTAATATTTCGGAGTAGACTGCCTGCCAGTCGTTGATCACAGTCAATCATCCGTGTAAGGCCCCATTGTCATCGCAAACTGCCATCAAGTGTTTACGTTCCAATGCTTGAACTCTCCATGACGTCCCGACAACTCGCTGCGTTATTGGGGGGTTTCAATGTAGCAAATCATTAGAATTGTTTTTCGCAAAAGATTTGCCGAAAATCTGACCAACGATGAGCCTCCGGAGGCTTATCGTTTGCCAAATTGTTTGCTGAGCCGATTTTTTGAGCGACTGCCCCAGCTGCTTCTGTGCAGCGACGACGGCGCGAACGAAGACTGCTGCACGCCGACGCCGGCGTGAGAGAGCGATGTTGTACGGCGGCGCCGGCGTGGACGTGTACAAGGGCTGCTACACGGCAGCGGCGGCGCCGGCGTGGCCTAATCTTTAGGACGTTTCTAAGTTGAGTGTGACCGTCGAAATCGCCATAAGATTTGTCTAATCTCTTGCGTAAAATTATCCTAATAATTCGCTACGTTGAAACCCCTTATTCTTCACGCCTCTGGAGCCAGGACTCTACCGCTGCAGTATCTGCGAGCTGTCCCGCAAGCAAGACAGATGCACAGGCTACAGCAACTTGATGTATCATCTGAACTCGGTCCAGCCCACGCATGGCGAGGTGTTTCTTGAGTTTCGATAGCCAAACCAGACCTTTCTGGAACTCTTTGGCTTCGTGGACGCGACAACGAGCCATACGTACGACTGAC
Source organism: Phytophthora pluvialis (assembly GCA_001314425.1). Lineage (NCBI taxonomy): Eukaryota > Oomycota > Peronosporomycetes > Peronosporales > Peronosporaceae > Phytophthora > Phytophthora pluvialis. The sequence continues at coordinate 16,129 of LGTU01000629.1, read as the reverse complement.
TTCACTGGATCATCGAGCGAACCTGCCATTGAACGAGGTGGAGAGCCCACTGACAAGACAGCTCGTCCGAATGCGTCTACATCGGCGGTGACAGAGAAGTCTTATACGGAGAGGTTGGTCACCCGCGTCGGTGCTACCATCACCGATGAGATGGGCACGTTCTTCGGGGTCGTGTAGGACGGATGGACCTCTGGATGGTCAAGTTTATGTCCGAATCCGAAAAGTTGATATCTCAAATACGCTGCTTCGTGACGAGCCTTTGGCTCCCTAACAACGCAACCCAACTGGTTCTCCACTCCCATCTCCTCACCGAGAGATCAAACGTAAATTGGTGGTCGTCAGCTGTGAAGATGGTTGACAAGTACGTCGGCATCCGATATGCAGCCAAACATGTCACTGCTGTTGAGGACTTATTGACTCGTGGGAGCGCCCACCGCCGCATTTTGGCCTTGCACGAGAAGCTGCAGCAACACAAGTGGAGGTCCGCGCACTCGTTGGCGCCTGTATCAAGAAGTACCCACGATGAGCGGTTATCTCGCGGCTGATGACATTGCTGTGCATTCGCCGGCGTTTGAAAACGCTGTGGTCAAGATTTCAAGCGCACTCCCCCTATCCAGCGCCGAGCTCAAGATGATCCAGCCATGTCAAGCCCCAACGACTTTCCTGACGCAAGAAGCGCCACCAGCGGCGGAATTTTCGACAGAATAGCTGCGTCAAGGAAGGAAGCCTCGAAGGGCTCCGCGCACCTTGTCAGACTATGTGCCGCTGCTCAGTACAATCCCTTCAAGTAGTGACAGGTGCCAACGCCTGTTTTCGGGTCATTAGTATGTGCTTGAGTCCCATCGCACTTCGGTGCACCCTGCAAACTTTGTGAGACTTATTGTGAGAATGAACTCCTTCAGAATTTTGTTGGCAGGCTCATAACAATATATTTATCCCTTATTCGTATAGCCGTTCTCTAGACGAATGTTCAGTCTGAGACAAATTAGAAAGTAAGCTCGTCTCAGACTTTGTCCTCAGGCGAGCTTCACTTCTCTGCCTCTTATCCTCATCGCATGAATGGTGGCGGGAAATCCACAGCTGCCTGCGCTGTCCATAGGATAGAGATCTGAACTCCCCTAGAACTTGCTACAGGATCTTATTTATCTTATTGGGAAAAGTTTCAAGGCATTGGTAGCTCCGGGCTCCCTCCCTCTCTTATCAGCAGCCAGGCAGCATGCCTGGCGACCGTTCAGCGCAGCCGCGGCACCGCGTCACACAACACTAATGATCTTGCAAGCCAATCGCGACCTGAGGAACGCGTCTACGCTTGCCCCATAATTTCTCAGTTGTCTGAGTAGCTCTCAATACTTTGAGTATTGCGGCATCAGGGGTTATTATTTGACTCAACATGTCACAATATATGACTGACTTGAGCTCAATCTGCGCATGCGGACTATTTATTTTTCGGAGCCCTGTTGTCCACTCACACCTTGTTCGCTGTTTGTGTCATTTGTGATGCAACGGAGTCGTTTAGCGCCTGTGCATTAGTTGAGTGCACGCAAATCGATCCCGATTGCATTTGTATGCGAAGAGACATATAAAAGCGTGATTTCAAGTTATGTTATGCAATCCTATGACTCCATGTCATTCTGCTTCCGCTTGTGACAATCGGGTGTGCATCAGTCGACTATGCTTCCGTTGGCTCTGTGTGTGATAAAGGCTGAACACAGTGCATCGTGCGCCGAGCGATATTGCGTTCGCAGTTTATTCTTGCGCTTTTGGAGCGAACCTGCCGTTTTACAACGCACCTTCCCGTCCATTTTACCAGCACTGCCCTCGGCCAAGGTCCACAGCATTTGCTTCCACCTTTGGTACGCGATCCTGTCTCGATTCATTGGTGCTGCCGGTACGTCCACGTTTTGACCTGCTGACATTGCCATTTTGTTTTCACACACGCCTTGATATCAGCTCGGACAAACTGTTATCTCTTTTGGATTACTGTATGCCACAGCCCCAACGTTGTAGAAGCAGCCAGTCAGCGAGTGCGCCTCGACAACGACATCGTTGCGTGATCCTGTACTGAAGTCAGTTGGTGCGCAGCCGCAAGGTGCAGCGCTGGCAAGTGTTGGTGCTGTCGGCTACTGCATTTCGATGAGTTTGTGCAGCATTGCTGCGATTGACGGCACCACTTGCGAGACAGCCGCGGCAAGGACGCTGGTTTCACCACCGCTACGCTGTCCGAGGTGAGCGAAGTTGGCAGTCTCCTACGCCGTGCGCAGGTGTCGGCCCGAGTTGATACCTGTTTCCAAGGCCAGTCGCGATCCCGAAGCAGCGTTTGGCAAGTCGAGCGCTTCGTAACATCGATACTAGTCATACGGTGTGAAACCTGAGGCTGCTTACTTCTTCGTTGCTGCTGCTGCGACTTCTTCAAGATGGATCAGCAGACATGCGGGCGCTGCATCTAAGGCCATGGTGGCAACATTGACAGTGGTGACCGTGAAGCCGCTGACATGCTTGAAGGGCTGGTGGTGAAGCGATAGCAGCTGCGCGTATTCAAGCGCAATGAGGAGCTCTTTCAGCGTTACGAATGTCGGCGTGGTGCAAGGCAGGTGAGGGTCGCGATATCCAGCCAACATTTTGCCGCCGCTCTGATCTTCGCGGGTGGTGGTACCGACGTACGCAAATGCCTTAGTAAAGGAGTCAAGCATCCATGCACCTCGCATATAGATCGACTGTATCGCGAGTTGGGGAGAACCATTCCGTACGCCACTGATCCTCAGCGCAACGAGTGGCTGGTGAGACCGACAGTTAATGCTGGTGGAAGCGAAGTGCAATGAGACGTGATCCACGCTGATACAACTGCAATAAGATCGTTAATATACTTGGAAACATTTGGCCTCCCACGCACACGTTTGCTAGTGGCTCACTCGCATCCTCAGCCTTCTCCTCGAGACTCTCCTCGAATAAATTGCTTCTTTTTGGCTGTAAGGGTTCAGATGAGGCAGCATGGGGCACTAGCGGGAACACGTAGCTAAGGGTTACGGAGCACCGACAAAGAGCATTAACAGTGCATGCAACTTGCTTTGCTCCCAGTGCGTGCGTGGCGGTCGAAAACCTGAGATTCCTTGTACAACGGATGTCTTGATGCGCCCGACGTGCAGGTGCGACTCGCCAGACGTTGCAATTGAGAGTTGATTCTGCCGTGTGAAGCATGTATCTGTAGCACGCCCAAACGTATCCCACCTCAGCGTTAGTACAGCAGCACCATGTAGACGTTTATAGCCTAATCCAACCCACTTGATTGCTGTCTCCCACGCAAGTCGCTTAGCGTGCAGCCTGGATTTTCTCATGTCTGTACGTCAGTAAGCAAGTTCCGCTCGTCGATGGCTACTGCCATCTTCTCGCGCGTTTTTGTCATTCTGTTGCTACCTGACAAGTGATATTTTACGAGAGCGGTAACAGCTGTCAGCACTTGTTTCGAATAGCCCACGGCCGTAGCCTTAGTGGGAGGGCTTCCTCGCGCACTCGGTTTTGTTTGCAGAAAAATATGATAACGCAGTTAGTAGCGAGTAGCAATTTGACTAGGCAAGGCATTATGCGCAAACAATGTCTTAGCGATACTATCAATCGACTTTTCATTCATGTTACCAAGAGCTAAGCACTCGTCGAAGCATTTCATAGACGCCGACTCCTGCCCTGCCGTCCCTTGCGGGACGTCGAGTCCTCTCGACCACCAATCGAGTGTCAATTATTGAATTGGGAATATTGAGGCACATAGGAATAATCGCACAGCACTAATATACCTTTGCCAGAGCAAACTGAGACATCAAGCAAAGCAAGATGATATTTTGTCATTTGATGCTACATATTTTAAGTTTGGGCATATTTGGTGTTTGGGCGGTTCCGAAGCAACCGAGATTAGCAGCAGACCAAGTGAAATTATGATGGCTTACCCGCTGTACCCTAAGTTCCGTTGTGAATTTCCTCTAATCGAAGAGCATCGGTCACGGCACGCTGGCAGTGTAACGCCATTGAGATTATGAGGTGCCAAGGACTTAGCTGCATCTTCGAGCCGCGTCATTCTTGCCTCTCTGGAAAGAGCCTTGGTCGAACATGCGCTGTCGATTAGAGGCGAGATATGACTTCACCTTGGGCTTGAATACGCTGAAGCATCCTACACACATAACAGCACAATACCAATTGCGTCGTTAGTCAACACGCACAGACATGCGCTACATGGATGTAGCTATGGTTACCTTCGATGGAGTTGAGCATCGGAGAATAAGGGCCAAGCCTCAGCAACACGAGATCACTGTTTTTACCCAGCTCCTGCTCCAGCCGTTCATCGGTTTGGCTGTGAGCTGGAGCATTATCGAGAACCCTGACCCTGCTGGCCATTGAACAAATCACGGTACGTCTCTGAAGCATTGACAGTGTCGTAGATCCGCTTGACAATATGTGCATTCACTTCCATGTGGATGCTTCCGCGCTGCAACTGCTACAGCACCAACCTATCTCGACCGACACAGCGCACTGCAGCTAGAGGTTCTTGCGCGTTTCCCTTTAGTTGCACGACCTTGCGAACGCATGCAGAACAAGTTGTACTTCGTCTGGTCGTAGAAAACGATCTAATAATCATTATCTTGATGACCGATGAGTTTCTGAGCGAACAGGAAACGCTTCCATTTGTTGGTCTCATTATTGCTAGTTGCTGGCTCCTTTCGAATCTGTGAAAACCATAATAGCTTATATAGCAATATAATAATAGCTAACCTGCTTGGAGATAATGAGCTTGTTCGACAACTTTGCGCTCACCGTCGACGAAGAGAGCTTGACACCGAAGTTCTCCTGCACCTTTCCCGCCAACTACTCAAGTGTCAGCGTACAGTTCTCGTCGAGGTACGCCTCCATCGTTTCCACCATTTCGTCCGTACACTTGATGACGCTTGCGCGAGTATCACCTCGAGCAGGTGGGCTGGGTCGCCAGACTTGCATAGTCGATAGGCAGCAGCCCTCAACATGCTGTTGGATTTGCGGAAACGGCGCTGAAAAAGCGCAGGGAGGAACGTCAAGGACGCGTCGAGTACCCGCTGCTTCCTTATATCCCGCCAACGTCTAACTGTGTTGAGCGCTTTTTCTCGAAGGCGAAGCATCTACTCTCGCATCACCGCACCATCATGCTGCCGATTCACCTGGAAATGTTTCTTTTCCTTAAGGCGAATCGACAGTTCTGGACGGCGAAGACAGTCAGCACGGTGGTGAACCGTTCAGCCACGTAGGACTCGTAGTTGCATGCCCAGCTAACTGCTCAATCTAATGTGTGCAGCAATTGCTACAGTTTTGTGGTTCAACTATTGAATAATTGATTGTCTGGTGCTGCTGGTGTCAATGCAGTTATCTATTTTACTACACTTGTGCGATGTCATTGCAGTCGTATTATCGGAAGCCCTGGTCGCTCCCCCGTCTACCAACCAACCAACAGAACGGACTGTCGAGTTTCAGCCAATCGTGTTCGACAATGGGTGATTCCCAAGGGTTTCCAAAATATTGAGGGAATGAACACACATTATCAAATAATTACTTATGCAAAAAATCAAGTGACCTTACTACATCTTTGCCAGACTGAGACATTAAATGAGACAGCACCTGCCTAAAATAAACAACTACGAGAGCAACCTGTCCGTGTGTCTGTCTGTCGCATCCCGGCCGATAAATGCTCATTGGCTAATTTAGCTGCCGAGCGGAGCGAAGGCGGCGCCCATAGGCTAAAAATATATACGGGCCCGAAGGCCGAGGCCCCTCAACACAGAAGCGTCGCGAGCTAAAGCTGGCGTCACACCATGCCCCCGCCGCCGCTACGCGGCGGCGAACGCTAGTTACCGTGGAACTCTAGTTTAGGATCGCCAGCCCGAGTGAGATTTGTCCCCGAGCAAGCGAGACCACTTGTTTCGTCCAGCTTGCACAGTCTAATTTGCAGCAACCCCGTCAGCAATGCCCCAAGAGCCCAGTCGCCTATTGACGCCCCCTTCACGCCGCCTCGCGTCTGTGGAGGAGCGTCACCGCGTTCTGACCGCATTCGGCAGCGGTGATGACTCGGACGCCTCCACCTCAGGGCTGCATGTGCGCGCCTCAAATGGCCGCAGCAGCGTCCGCTGCCCAGCACGCAAGCTGTCACTATTCCCCATCAGAACGGAGACACATATGGCCTCGAAGACTTGGTCGTGCACAATGTCTGCATCCACTCCGAGATAGTCCGATAGACTTGCGTACTGCTCCATAAGGGCGTCGAACAGGTCGCGCACGTCAAACAGAGAGACTCCGTTAGCGCTCTGTAGCTTGCGAGACGCCGACTCAAACTCCTTGAGCACCTCCAGCAGCGACTGCAGCTTGTTCTCCATTTGTCCTGGCTGGCATCAGCGCAGCGATCTTGTCATCCGCGATGCAGATGAAGTCCTTCAGCTGGAAGAAGCGCGTGACCATCGCAAAAGTACTTGACCAACGAGTGGCGTTGCGGAGAACTGGTCGTAAAACAGTTTTGTTTTTGAAAATAATTTAAAAAACAGTTCCACATTAGCTCCATTACATCGGCTCCAATAAGAAATGAAAAACAATAAGTAACTTACCGAAGTTTCGCAGCAGCGTTAAGGCATCGCAATTTCCCCGTCAACGAGTTCAGCTTGTACAGGATCGGCTCGTAGCTAGTTAGATACGATTTGACCGCCAAGTTCATACGATGGCTAGCACAACCAACGAGCGGGGGGGGGGGGGGGGGGCAACACGCCCGTTCGTGGAGCAGTTGTCACTAGTGACGAACAGCAAATCATCTGTCGTCCGCTTGCAAATGCTCAGAATCGAACGCAAAAACGTGACGTGGGCCTCCTCCGTGTGGTTGTCGACCTCGTCGTCAACCAGCTGGACCATCGCTAGTAGCACTGTCTCAGCGCATCCGTCGTGCTCGAAGACAGCAAACACGGTAATGTAATGTTCCGAATGGAAAGTTCAGTCATCAAGAATGATGCCAAACTTCGCGGGCAGCACCGATATGATGATCTGCTCGACCTCCGCCGTGACCACCCCGAGGTACTCGATCAAGGTCTCGGTGCAGATGCCGGGAAGGGAGACTTGCGCACGGTGCCGTTCTCGGGAAACGTGAAGGTTAGGTTACTTGAAACTGTCCATTCCATCCATCCGTAGATAGTTTGCGACTTTGTGTCCATAAAGACCACGAGCGTTCTGCTACCAGCCCCGCTAGCAGTCATCGTGGCCTCGAAGTCGGGATATTTCTGGTGGACGTGGCTGAGAAGATTCGTGTATCCTGTGCCGGGGTCTTGCTTCCGCACTTTGGAGAACTGGTAGCGAAAGTAGCCAGTCGGCTCGTCTTGCTCGTCGAGCACTGGGGTGAAGAAGTAAGGCAATACTTGCTTCGAGGTGAACTTGGGGGTGGAAACTATGATTTTGGAGTTGTTGGTGTGGCTAGCGAAACTAGAAATGAACTAACGAGACTGCCTTAAGTCGAGTCATGAAGCTTTAGACATAAGTGTTGTAGAAATGAGCAAGTGAACAACCGAACGACTGGCTGTGGCAGCAGAATTGATAAGTACAGCTCGAGACATAATAGTTTGGATCTTGGTTCCAGCGCCAACTGCGCCGGACTCGCATGTTCTCCGGCTTGATGAAGTTTGCGGACGACATGCTGCTCGTCACGGGCGGCCCGGGTGCTGGTGTTCCGCCGGGAACGAGCACTCCGGTGGGCAGTCCGGCACGCAGCGGCTCTACGGCCAAACTGAGCACGTCGTACTCGCCTCTCCGGTGCCAGCTGAAGCACCGCTTTGTGCCGGGATTCCCGGCTAGGCCTAAAATTTGAGCTAGTGAAGAAACGTTTGGAAATAAGTTATCAAATGTTTGATTTTTCCCTCACCCAATTAAATAGTTTCACGGAAATATTATCACATATTCTCCGTAGTATTATTAATTCGGACCTCTTGAAGCGACTAATAGAGATCGGATGAGGTGCTCGATCAGCCATAGCTTTTTTTATTAGGAACTAGCTTACTTACTCTATAGTAAATGAAGATGACAAAAGTATTGAAAGACACAATAAAATGTGCCCGAAAAGTGTTGAATGGTAAAATAAGTTTAAGAGAACATAATACAATATTACTACTACTAAAGTAGAAGAGAAGGCGGTGATCTTCATCGCTACTAGTAAGCCTATCTTAGTTCAAATTCGTTAATGTACTGTCACTCGTGGTTACTGCGCAAGAGCGCAACTGTACAAGCTTGCTTCCAGCTAAAACTATTGTGGCTCGGCTGCATCAGGCTTCCACTTCGATACGGAACTGTAGTGTTGGTGTATTGAAAACGCGTTAGCTGCACGGACGCCTTCAGTTTGCAGCACTCTCGTCCGTGCCCAAGCGTGTATTTTCCTGTTACTCCCTGAGTATCCGTATCCAACGCAGATCTGGCGTTCCCAAACAAGCACATCTTCCAGTACGGTCCTGACTTCGACAGCCATAACCGAAGGCCACCCCGGCAGTAAACCACACTCTTGCCTAAGCTTACCCAGTAAACTGATCGTTGTCACCCTCACTGATTAACGCTGACCGCTCAAGGACATGCCCGCTTCAAACAAGACAGATTTATTTTCGGCACTTGCGCTGACGTTGCTGCTTTTGCTGCTGTAGCAACAAAATCTACAAGGGGGCTTTCGCAAAAGCCTGCCGGTGTTGCCGGAATTCGGGCCTGAGTTCGAAACGGCTGGTCGAGCTTTTCCCTAAACCTCGAATACAAATTCCCTGTCATTTGCTTCAAGTGCCGGGCTAAGCTTAGCTTCATAGGAGAATCTTCAAGGCCTAAAAAAAAGAATCGCAACGGGCCAAGCCGCGAAACACTGCACCGTGCCCAGCCCCCCACGCGCCGTCGCCCACATCGCCGCCGTAGCAGTGCGTCCAGCCAGAGAGTGCACGAGTGTGCCCCGCCCGCGCGTCCACCCCGGCCGCTCGTTTCCTTCAAGGAGAAAAAGACACGAGGACTCGCGACTGATCATCACTCCTGCATTGGTTTCCCTTTGTCGGTCCATTCCGCACTCACTTCGTTAGTCGCCGACGAGCCATGGGCAACGAGCAATCCACGGCCAACGGACCGCGCAGCGACGGCGTGCCCTTCGTGTGCTGGCAGCGCAGCCCCAAGCAGCAGCCCGTGGCTCCCGCGCAGGACATCGACGCCAACCTGCACGCGCAGAACAGCGCGTCCGCCACGACCAACAGCTACCACTTCGCAGAGCCCTCCAGCTACCGCTACGACCGCGTGCCGCGCGTGATGACGGGCAACGTCGTGTTCACGAACCCCCCGAAAGCCGATGGAGAGCTCAGGAACAAGCCGGCGCTGCTCGGGAACATCGCGGTGGTGGAGCGAGGAGGCCGCGTCCACTTTCCCGACATCGTGCGACGTCTCCTGGCTGCGGGCGTCACGGCCATCGTGTTCATCGAGAGGACGGACAACAAGCACGCGATCCAGTCACTGTTCGACGGCTATCACTCGTCCGGACGCCAGTCCGTGTCCATCCCCATCGTGCTGCTGTCCAAGTACCATGCGGACCAACTGCTAGCCGACAAACCGCCGCGGATCTCGATCGAGCTGCTCTGGAGAGAACAGGCGTGCAAACACGTCGAGCCGGACGACGTGTACTTTGGCGTGCAGACTGCGGCAAGAGCGGGCGACGTGGAGCTGCTGAGACACTTGCTGGAGATCAACACGACCGGAAATGTGGTGGATGTGAGTGTCTAAATACGGGTTATTGTTGCTAGACTGTTATTCTGACTCTGTGAGGTTGCCTTTGACTCGGAATGCAGAATATCCCGAAGGCAGTGGCGTTGTGTGACGCCGCCGAGAACGGACATGTGGACTGCATTGAGATTTTGCACACTCTGGGCGTATCGTTGGACGAGCAAAAGGTAGTACGCGCGTCTTTTTGCAAGAGGCTACGAAAAGGGTTGTACTGATGCTTGTTGCGTGCACTACAAATACCAGCCGACAGGTGTGTCGCCTCTTATGATGGCTTGTTCAGTCGGTAATGTGGAAGCGGCGCGGGCATTGCTTATGTTTGGTGCTAGCCTCGACTTGGAAGATGTAAGTTGCTGGAGTATGTTGTATAAGGGAGATTCAGCACTGACGACTATCTGTTGCTAGGTACACGGTATGACCGCGCTGATGGTCGCTGCTCGTGACGGTCGTGCAAATTGCGTGAGACTACTGGTCAAGAAGGGAGCAAGAATAAACTTGTCCAGAAATCGAGTACGAGGGTCTTATTGGAATGCTGGAAGAGAAAACGATTGCTTACTGACAATTGCCATCTCGTTCAAAATAATTATGTAGAGCCGTGGTACTACAGCACTTCACATTGCTGCTCGAGGTGGCCTCGAAGAGTGTTGCTCAATATTGCTGCAAGGGGGCGCAGAACTTGAGACGCAGAGTGTACGTACAATGCTTTACCGAAGAAAGCACTACGTGACAGTTCGTGACAACTCTTGTGATTTTTTTTTTGTGCAGCCAAATTCAACAACAGCTCTAATGGAAGCTGCGCGCGCTGGAAACCTTGGTTGCGTAAAGGTACTTGTCGACGCGGGTGCTAGTTTGATCGCCAAGGATGTAAGTGGAATGGTTGCTATAATTCTTAATCAGCGGCAAACCGTATCTAACGCTAAAGGTGACGATGCATAGCGTGATGGCAATACGGCGGAGCATCTGGCGCGAATGGCTGGACACACTGACATTGAAGATTATTTGCGTGAACAAGCCGAAAGTGTAAATGGCAGACATCAGAAACTTTCCGCTGCTACTGGTATGTGAAATGATTTTCTAACTGAATGCAATACTTCTGCTCACCAGGAATCCGTCAAGGATCATCGCCGCAAAATCGAGGAAACTGTTGCCAAGCAGAACTCGACGCTGCGAGATTTGTTGAAGATTGCGAAAAGCAGTCAAATATCAGTCGACATTCTGTACCGAGAGATGGTACGAGAGCACAAGTCGAGCATTTGGTTGGAGCAGCCTCGGATTATTTATGAAGTGTTTCACTTGCTCACGGTCCCTGTCACCTCGCACGAGTCTGACCCCACGGATGACCCCAACTACGGCAAATACACTGTCCAGCATTTCTGCAGTGAGGTCGCACTGTGGTATTCGCCGAAGATTTTCCAGAAGGGTTACAAGCCAGGTGGTGCTGGTTGGACACTAAACGTTGGTGATGTCTATGATGTCAAGACTTCGTCCGGGTACCTGAAGGTGCTATTTAACTTTGTTTGCACGGCAGACCCCGTGGATGACGTGCTGCTTGTGCTTTTCTGCAAGGTTGTCAACCACTTTATTGTGAACCAAAACCTTGGAGGGCTTATTTGGTGCTTCCTGGCTGACGAGGGGCAATTTATTGTGCCTTGGCTGATCTGCCATATTGGGCTCGATTCAATTCGCGACACTGTCGTGTGGCTGTTGTACTCGGACATGTCGGAGACTGGTCAACTCAATGTGCAGAAAAGTGGCATATTCGACTGTTTGTTTGCTCGACTGTACTCGTGGCAGCGGACTCTAGGCTGGGGTGTGGGGACAGCGTTTCAGCGGGACTCAATCGAAAACATTTGCTCATTGATCAACTACATGATTTATCCGCCGTCGGTGTACATTATGAACAACGTGGCGACTTTCGTGGAGAACACAGACCACTCGCTGCCGCTGATTACAGACCAGCACTTTCCCCTCCACCACAATGAGCTGTTCAAGTCGCTCCTGATTTTTCTATTCAACACGACGGATGTCTCGTTTGGTACTTTGCTTGACTTGGGATTTGCGGAGGTTTGCCGCCAGTGCACGCAAGGATGCAAGTCCCTTGTTGTTCGTGAAGGTGGGGCTTTGTCCATCGTTATGATGCTGATGGGAACGCTGGGTTACCACAAGAAGAAGCGTGATGTTACTGGTATCGACGGCCTTTTGAAGACGGTCTACGTATCTGTTTTAACCGCATTGATCCCTCGAGTGGAGAAATTTGTGAAGCTGTGCCGCGCAGTCGTTACGTCGGACGTCAACGCACTTCGTGCGATGTCCACTTCTTACAACCCTGGAAGTATCAAGGCTGTGAACACTAAAGGGTCTGCTCTTCTGCATATCATTACGTTTTTGAAGCGCTGTGTGTTTTTGCAAAGTGGAGACGTGGACTACCTGTTGGCAAACTTTGGTTTGATGCCGTGCTTACTAGCCTGTTACGGGTCGCACCCTAGCAACAGTATGTTACACCACGAGCTGACGGATGTCATCCGGTTCGTTTTGATGGACCCAGATCAGAAGCGGTTGCCGTCGTCCCCGCTGCTGAATAGCCTTTTCATCGAGGGGGCAAACATTCTGGAGTTTGTCATCCGTGCGTATGACGAGCATGTGCAGTACAAGGGTCACATGACAACAATTGCTAACAGTATCTTCACTCTGACAAAGTGCGTAGTCGTTTGTGCGATATATCATATTGGTAGTGCTTACGCTAACGATTTGTTATTTTAACCTTCTTTTGTAGCACCCCGAACTGTAAGAGTGGGTCTGTTGCGATTACGTGCCAAGATGTTGTGCGGCAGTATACGTCGCAGCACGAGAAATGGGTGAAGTTTGAGCAAATTCTTGCGGAGCAGAACCGTGTCGAGATGCTACCGCTTGGTGAGCGTAATGCACCGCTCTGCCATGGATGCTTGAAGCTGAAGCAGAGCGCTGTTGACTACGTCTCCACAACGCTTACAAATGCTGAGGTGGACGAGTACACGGGCTACTTGGAGACCATATTTTCGGGGGGTGCAAGCCACTACTGCAAGGTCACGTATACGGACGAGTTCATCACGGGTTTCATGTACAAGAAGGACAAGATCCACGATCATATTCCTATTCCGGATCCAACTCGTGTGAGCTCGTTCATCCAGTTCCCAGTGCCTATGCCATTCCACGCGCTCACATTTACTATCACGTTCTTCGGGCTGTGTCAAGTGTGCGATAAGCTCTGGTATTGTGACACACTTCATAGCGCTAACTGGACGAATCGTATGAAGTGGGTTATCCCCACGTCGGTCCGCAAGTGGTACAGTTTCGGAGTGACAGAGGGACCGGGTAGCGGTGCGCATGGCCTGCAGTTCTCATCAAAGGGCTACAAGAACTTCATTGTACTCACTGACACTTGGGGCCGCCAGGAGCAATGGATGCATGCGATCGAAGATGCTATCCAGAGCCTGGCCACCCAGATGTCGCGTGGAAACACGGAGAGCGCCATGGCAATTGAGATTGACAACGAAGTCGACGCCGAAGAGTTTGATGTGATACGTATGAGAGAAGTCACAGCTGGTTCGGCTGGTGTCGGCGCATCCAACCTGGTGGGAGCTGCACCAAAGAGTGACTCGAGTAGTCGAAGCTCGCGTGTGCCGGACGAAGAAGAAACTGGAGCACGCCGCCGAAGCAATACGTTATCGTCCATAGAAAGTGAAACCGAGCCGCTTTCCGGGGACTTCCGAGATGATGATGATGAAAACAGTGACATCATGTCTCCCTCGCAAGAACTGACTATGCCCAGTGTACGGTCACGATCTTCGATTGAGCTCAAGTGCAATGAGAATGGATCGGCTTCAGGGTCTCGAAAAGTGAAATCTTCTGGCGATTCCCGAAGGAACTTAGATCTAAAGCGCTTCCAACCGGATACGCAAAAGTTTTCCGAGATCCTAGGCAAACTCAAGATTGGTTCTCCGCCTCGTGTCCACAGTGCCCGCGCATCTGTGAACGCATCGGGTAGCTTTGCTCCCTTCAGCCAGCGGAGTGCTGTGAATCCCCATAGCGCTATGAGCAATCGTTCAGCTGCAGAGCTCGTAGGCATGCGCCATGTTGTTTCAACTCCGGATCTCACCCGAATGCAGGGCTAGCAGTACTCCCGTTAGCAAGCTGCCCTTATCTATCTTTACAGAGCTCATCAATACCACCTGCCATTTTCATACTACTAGTAGTATACTGTAGACGTTAAAAGACGTTTTCAAGACAAAGAACATGTTTTTGTGTTCTATGAAGATACAAAATAGCTAGACTAGCCGACCTACCAAGTCATGGGAGGCCATCTAGCACATGGCTGAGCTTAGTCATCGCGGCTTTTCTTCTTCTTCGAAACGCGCTTGACCTTGACGACCTGAGCTGGAGCCACGTCGTGAGCGAAGAGCTTCGATACCTCGAGACCGGAGGTGAAGGCGTTGTTGAACATGACACGCTGCTGGAAGGAGGAGATGAAGGGCAGGAACATCGACACAATCATAATGGGTCCGAACACAATCCAACCAACTGCGCGGTCATAGGCACGCGCAAGCGACCGCACCACGATGTGGTGGTACTGCAGACGCAGAATGCACATCTGCATGAACCAGTAGACCGCCACGAATAGCAGAATGAAGATGGCGAACAGGTTGGAGATCGACAGCACCGTGAGACTCAGCATCGAAATGATGAAGCAGCAGCACGACAGCACGAATTTGATCTTGCGCAGCTTGCGCTGCTTCATCGACATCTTCTTGGTCACACGGCTTGCAATGTAACCGCAGCAGATCAGCAACAAGAAAATCACAATAACTAAACCGGACAAAGCGTACGTCAGCATATCGTCGGAGGAGGAGATGATCCTGTTCGGCCTCTCAAAGTACGCGTTGTACATCATGCTCAAGTACATGCCGATAGCAACCAACAGGAAACGGAGCTTGCGAGCGCCAGCAATGAAGCGAGCACCGCGAGTTGTGTGCTCCAGGTATTCCTGCTCGTTCGACCACCAGCCAAACCAGCTATCAGCCGAGTCATTCGTCGTCCTCAACCAGTTCTGCCAATCATTGTAGTCCTCTATGATCTTATCCCAGTCGAGACCGCTCGGGTTGAAGAAGAACGGAGCCCACATCCACGTAGCTGCAATAATCCACAGCGAGTACGACATCACACCATAATTCTGGTTCGTCGGTAGCACACAAGACTGGTAGTGATCATCGTAACAACGAGTGCGCCACTCAAGGTCCGTGGGTTCGACATTGTTGTAGTAGTCAGAATCCAATCGCCATGAGCAGTTGCACCATGAGAACGTGCCGTACGCGTAGAAAAGTAGCAGCAGGAACAGCAATTCCACACCACGGTAAAAGTGGCTGAACGCGTAGAAACGGTAGAGCTCCGCGAACTTCTCGTGCTTGATCGTGAAACCACGACCCGTAGCGCGGTATTTGGCACCACCGTGGATCAAAGTGCGGTCGAAGTAGTGCATACGCGTGCCCATCTGGAACGTGAAAAAAATCGGACCCAGCGTCATGATGTTCCAAAGCAAGTAGGTAAAACCGTGACGGAAACCTTGCTCCACACCCACGACGGCGATGACAGGAACAACCAGCAGGAAACCGAACTGGAACGCCCACGATGTGTTCAACGTGCCAGCAATACCCAGACCACCCTTCTCAAGGAAGTAACTGTCCATGCCACTCAGAGCCATGTACACCTTGCCGTAAATGAAGAAGTACACACCCACAACAGTCATCGTCTGTGTGAAGTACCAACCCAAGTTACCGTAGAACCACGAGTGCAGACGGAAGAAGTCGAGACGAGAAGCCATGCGCATCGCATCACGAGAAATTACAGCTTCACCAGCACCAGAAGACAGCTTGGCCTCAAACAGAGCCAGCTGCTGCATACCGACATCACGACCCTTGCCCACCTGGATGAACTCCTCGTGTGAGACGCGGCCGCCACGAAGAGTGCTGTTGAAACCAGCAAAAATATCTTCCGAAAGGTTGATACCCTTGGAGGCCTTGGCAGTACCACCACAACTCATGGCAAACAGCTTGTCGAAGATATCGGGGTGGCCGTAGTGCTGACGCACGTGGTTGATCGCCAGCATACGCTGACCCAGCGACACGAACGACAATTCCTGAATCGACATGAAACTGGCCAGGTTCGACACACCACCCGTGAACACATGCTCACGGAAACCAATGATTGTCAGAGGGCGCTTCTCAGTGCCACTGTCCATCGTTGACAGCAGGTTCGGCATCTTCAGGGCCTCCTCGAGGTAACCATCCTGGTTCATATCGATACACTGCAGCAGCTCGCCACGCGAGAAGAT
>LGTU01000628.1:0-29299 GCA_001314425.1 Phytophthora pluvialis | reverse complement strand
ACATTATCACTACGTGGGCAACACCCACGGCAACTCCGCCTTGCAGACCATCACGACCAAGGCCTCCGCAGTTGTTGTAGCCAGCGCAGTAAGTTGCGTGGCTCCGACGTCCACGCCTAAGCGACCAAAAGACCGCCTCGTGCAATCAGGCGTGAGGAATTGGCTTGCCAGGGACCTTCTTAGACGTCTGGCTATCCTTCTACAAGCTCGGTATGGGCACCAAGTATTACCACACCATTGCTGTTATCCACGGATGCCTTGCTGCAATTCACTTTCTCTATCTAGTGTGGATGATCGGCTGGTCTCTCCAGAAGCGGAGACTAGTGTTCGCTGTCTTCAATGTATTCGCTCGATCCGACACAAGTACGCGCGAATAAAAAGGACACACTGGGACTATCAGCCGTCTCTACAATGCAGCTCTCTCAAAAATGGGAATTCTAGGTGTGGACGGACCGTATTTCGATTTGGTGCTGCTGTTTCAAGAAATTGTGGAGACCGCGCTACAAACTCAACAGGCGTATCGCATGAGCGTTCTCCTGCCGCGTACAGAGCTGAACCAGGGATACTCGGCCATGCTGGTTATCAACTGCTGGAGCACTGCTCTTGTACGTTCTGTATTCCGTGTAGATGCGACAAAACGGAGGCTCTTAGCTGTCGTGTGCGACTGCGCGCTTGATCTAGTGACTTCAGTAGGCATCACGACAGTCCTACTTGCAATTTACTACCCAGACTTCGATGTTGGGCTCACTGAGTTTCCGCCACACAAATGGTATGAAGACGTCTGGGTTGTTCACGTCATTAGTGAGTTTCAGATTATGTTGGTAAGCTCGTGGGGGGATCTGACCTTACGGGTGGTTTTTGCTCTGAGCATGATCAGCAACATGAACAATATGAAAAAGCTACTGAGCATGAAAATGCCGACGAGACAGAAATCCAAGATAAAACCATCAAGTGACGGTTGTATTGCCGCTAAATCCTACGTCATCTGGTTCTCGCACGCATAGCAAATTGGAGATCGTCGTGGCTTCAGAGTCTCGAGTCACGCAGATATTATTTTTCTTGTGGGGCACTGCAATTCTTGTTGCCCATCTATACGCTGAATCCATCCCCGGACTCCCCCAGTGCAAGATGCAAGTCAAACCATGGATCACCTCTAAGCCATCATGTTCTCTGCTGGTGCTTGATTGCTATGAATCGACAATAAGTGGTAAAGCGAGTGAATTCATCACTCAGTGGGGCGACTTTGATCGCAAAACTACTAGGCGTGTGGTGATACGCCACTGCCCAAAGCTTGAAGTACCGGATCTACTAGCAGAGTTTTCGAGACTGAAGGTGCTGAAATTCTACAACTCCACCATCACAAGTTGGAATGAAAGCGCCGCCTTATCACAACTGTACCATCCAAATCTCACGGCACTCTATCTGGTACGTGTGAACATGACGAACGGTGAACTTCCCGCTGGTCTTTTAGGTGACGATTTCCCACAGGCCCTGGCCGATATCGAATTTTGTACCACGAACTTGCGCTCCTTGCCTGACGATTTCGATTTAAAATGGCCAAAACTCTCGAGTATTTACTTAGAAAACTGCGAGTTCACTGAGGTTCCAGCGTCGTTGGCGAGACTGGCTCCGCACGATTTATCACTGGCAATGAATCGGATCTCGACTCTTCCATCCTCGATATTTGAAGGTCATGTCGACTATCTCCACGTTGGTAGCACACTCATTTCTGAGCTTCCTGCACTTTCAGATGCGTCTAGCTCACTTGTGCTTCGCGTGGATAACACAAACGTGTCATTCTTCTGGGATTGGATCGACCCCATAGTCGCGGGCGGTGGTGGTATGACGTCCGTGATTTATCCGATAATAGCTACGAACGCTCCGTATTGCTCGGACCTAGAACGGATCTACGGTGGAGAGCAAACAAAGTTCTCTGCGCCATCGAGGGACGGGCAATCTCGAATTCTATCGAACGCATTTGTGGAGAACTGGCCAATACTTCAATTCGCTGTGTCATGTAACCCATGGCCAAGTACTTGGTACCCCCTCGATTTTGAAGACGAGTACAGCGGGATTAAAAACGAGTAGTGTCGTCAGATCCGTTGGTAAGCTGCAGGTGAGATAAGGACCGAGAGCATTGACACCAACCTATACTATGCTGGATCCCTTGATGTCTACTGCAGCAGCTTGTTAAAGTTGTCACTCCTCCTTAAAGTGTATAGTACTTTCTTCATCGTACGCGACGGCAGACGACATAAATCAAGCCATTACTCCTCCTTCTATGGTTTTGCTTCCTGGTGGTTCGTTATCTATGGCGTGCAAGACGTATGCACAGCTCTGGCTGCGATACACGGGGCCTATGTAACTGTTGATGGTGTTTGCCTCTGTCTGGCAAGATTTTCTCGCCTACGAAGAGCAAACTGAATGTAAATATCTTCAAAACTGTTTTGGTGGGAAGCTCGACAATTAATGGCAAGTTGGGTCAATCCGGAACAGCATCATCTACTCATTCAACTCGAACCTCCAGTATTCTTTTTGCAGTACCTCTAGCTTTCACTTTGAAGCGGATCGGCTGGGGTAAAGGAAGGCATTTCCATGCCCTTCGTATCTGTTGAGGGTTCACCTACAAAGCATTCAAGTTAGTGAATGATGCTTGCCTATCATCTAGTCTAGCATACTTCAACTTCACCTGCAAGCATCTGCTTGAAGAACTTAGGAAAGCAAATCGTTCATGGCAAGCGTACTGGAACGCATCGGGCCGCTGGAAACTGAACGGTTCTGATGGCATGATTATGAATGGATTCTTCACTAGCGCTAGGGCTTCGTTCCAGTCGAGACACTCTTCGATATTGAGGAACGCCTCGGATTCAAACTGGGAAGTTATGCATGAAGGTATCGAACTAATATGATCCCATATTGGCAGACAATTCGAAAGCTAATGTTTCAGGGTCTACATAGGAATGTCAAGCTTTACAAAAGTGTCGAGTTCTGAACGGTTATCTCTATTATTGTCGGCACGACAATCTGAAACATGAGTCGGGCCGCTCGGTGGTCTACGGAGCCTGGTACCCAGCAGCTCAACCTCTCTTTCTGTGGCTTTGCGTTCTGGTGGCTCGTCATTCTTTGCATACATCTTGTCGTGTGTGCGTACAATATCGCGTACGCAAAGTTGTACTGGGGGTTCGAGCTAACCACGTTCAGCTTCCTCCTTGAATACAATGCCATCGGAATGCCACGCCAATATTATCACACGATCGCGTATGTGTACCTCGCGTTGGCTGCAGTAGATGGCGCCTGTGCATTTTTGATGCTAACTGGTTCACTTCGCCATCGCGAGCTGGCATTCTCACCGATGCGAAGGAAAACACAAACCAAGTCGAGTAAAGCTGCTCGCGGGAGAAACTCCGTGGATGTAGAAGATACCAGCCACCCCGTCGTAGAAACTTCTACTCGCACCGGCCGAGTCATTCGGTTTCTTTCGGTGGTATATCATCGACTTGGAAGTCACCATGGAGTGCTTGGTGTAAAGGGAAAGTACTTCCACGTCCTTCTCATCTGCCGGAAGCTCGTTGAGGTGGCGCTGCAGACCGCGCAAGCCATCCGTATGAGCAAATATCTGCCTCGACTGCTGCTGAATCGGTTCTATGTGAGTTTACTCGTGGTCAATTGCTGCTCTTCCGTATTCGTTTACTCGCGGTGGTTTTCGCGTGATGAAGCTCGCCGCAGGCTTGCAGCAATCGTCTGTGATTGTGTGTTGAATCTAATGACTACGATCGGCGTCTCTCTTATCATACTACTCAGTTATGTCGACGAGTACGACATCAACAATTTCGATTGGCGGCTACTCGAAGACGATGAGTGGTTTTCTCAAGTGCTCAACGAAGTACGAGTGGTTATGGTGATGTCGTGGTTTGATCTTATAACCCGGGCCATTTTCATGCTAGGCTTAGTCGCTACTACTACCGACATGAAAGCACTGGTGCGGTATGCTCCTGCGCGCCGGAATCAGGTCGCCAATGCTGTCGATTCCAACATCACCTTAACTAGAAATTTCGTTCAGAGGGAGACGGAAGAAGAGCATCAAGGAAAGATACATCCTGGACCTCCCAACAAAGCCAGAGCGCATTCCGTGTATAAAGGTACCGGACTAAACACTCGGTGCAGCCGTTTACTACTTCAGGGGGTCCATTACGCCTTTGCTGCTTGGGGAGTCGTGATTTTTGCACTACACGTGCATGCTGCCATGCAGACCCCGCTGTATGAATGCACACCGAAAGTCTATCCCATGGCTGGAGCTCTGCCTTCATGTTACACCGTGAGTTTCGATTGTTACGGTATGGGGCTTTCTGGTTCAAGGGGAGAAGTGAAGCTCGGGTGGGACAGATTCGACCGCAGCACAGCAGTAAAGCTCCGTATTCTGCACTGCCGATCTCTCGAAGTACCTGACAGCTTCCAGGACTTTGGAATATTGCAAGAATTTGTGATATACAACTCAACCATTGTGGACTGGGGCGATGCGGCCGCGATAACGAACACGCACCATCCAGAACTGCGGCAGGTGACTGTTGCCCGCGTGAATATGACCGGCGGCACCCTCCCGCTTGGCTTTCAATCCATCGATTTCCCAGTTAACATGGGTCAAATCAATTTTTGCGAGACGAACTTGGAAACTCTTCCAGATGATCTTGACGCCAAGTGGCCGGCAAGGTCCGTCGTCTGTCTGGAGAACAGCAACTTGGCGACTGTACCGTTGCCTCTGATTCGCTCGCAACCATACTATCTCAGTCTAGCTGGAAACCCGATCACCGAGCTGCCCCCTGAGCTTTTCGAGGGCAAAATCGAGTATATCTTTGTTGGCAACACTCAAGTAAACGAGCTACCGGCCAGTGTGATACCAACAACGATTGCGACGCTGGACGTCACCAACACCAACATCTCGTTCTTCCCGTCGTGGATTGATTCGCCAGTCGAAGCTTTGTTAGGGGAGTATCCGATGCTAGTTGCTGGTGGGTCTGCGTACTGCTCCGACCTCGAGCAGATCACAACTGGTACGTCATCCGAGTTTAGATCTTCATTTCAGCCAGAACACTCGGCGATGTTGATGAACGCGTCCGAGGCGAACTGGGAGGTGCTGGTCCAGGCGGTCGACTGCTCTCCACCGCTGTCGTCGACCCAGTTTCTCCTCACCTCCTTCGATGCGACGTATGGCCTTGGCGACTGGAATACAAGTGGATCGAAGCCCACGTAAGCCAGTGAGCGCCACGCAAAGCATTTTCTCCGTGTGCCCGAACTTGCAAACAACTCCCGTGTTTGCAAAAGCACTAACTGTATTGTTAATACTAGCGTTTGCAACCAGTTTGTTAGTGTATAGCAAAGCACGCAAACGTGTTGGTGGGGCGAGGGTACTCTCATTAGTTCCTCTCGAACCGCGATCTAGGTAGGAATAATGGCTGGATGGCACGAGCTCGGCGACCAATTACTTCGATTCAGAGCAAACTCGCTGCGATCCAATGTGCCTATCGCCATGATTCAGCCTTCCCCAGCACCAAGATCGAGCTGGCACCCAAGTTGATGCTCCTTTGAAGTTCTACGAGAAGACTGCAAGCCTTCATCACTGCCTATAACGCTGTTCGTGACATAGTGTGGCCAAGGATTCCCTGTTGGCTCCTGCTTGTGCTACGATGTATTCACGGCTGTGAATTCATTATCCGTTATCAGGTTCTAATATTCTTGATGTCGAGAGAATAACGCCTTGCAGCAATAATTAAGCCACTCCAGAAGGTTGTATATCTTTCTCTGGTATAATACTTTCTCTCGAGAGGGTGATAGTTCCATTAACTTAAAGTAGACGGAAACGATGCATTCATGGTACCGGTAACCATTAGTTTATGTAGAACGACAGGAGTGGCAAAAATGAATAACGTGTTTGCAAACAGCACTTACAGTTACGCTCCGAAGACCTCGCTTTGGAGGCTCCAGCCACTTCCGCCGTCGATGCTTTCGTCGTCATGGGCTGCTGGTCAAGGGACCCATTCGTCCACAGGATGCGGGGCCTCCCCCCATCTCACCTCTCGAACCGGCTATCCCAGTTACATTTTGCATGCAGTCGAAGTAATACAATACAGTAGAGACAATAACAGCGATGTTCGGCTTTGCTGCACAACACGGTAAGGCAGCGCCCGGCGACAAAAGAGAGGTGGATGCGTCCGTGTTTCGACGTGTTGGGCATCATTTGCTTCGTGTCCCTAGGTGCGCGTTCAATTATATCGCTAAATGTATCAGTCGATTTAACAGCTTCATGTATCGGCATCAGCGCCGCCCTCTGCAGGCAAAAACCTGGCGCTTTTTGGCCGCCCCGTCCGAAGCTGCGTAACGGAGACAATGGGCCTTATATCCGAGCGGTCTCCGCTGGCACTCACCCGCGCGATGCAAAGAGCCCACGGCGCGACGTCGAAGGCGGCCCCCCAATCAAATCCCGTTGACGCGCTACGTCGGGACCCACGGTCTCTGGTTGCACTTGCATAACCAGCTCAAGTGTCCACGTTCGTCGACAGTTGATGGGTAGGTCGCTGCGAAAGTGGCGATTGCGCTCAAAAGCGCATCGTTTACCATTTTAGAGATGGCTACAGACTCCACAAAACGAGGTTGGCCCTACTAAGCAGGCCGCAGGAACAGGCCAATGGAAATTTGGCGAGCCAATGCGCGACTTCAAGCTGGGCGAGGCGAGTTGAGCACTGAGGTCAAGCCCGTGAGATGAACGGTCGAATACAGACTCAGTTTTGGTACTACAGTTGCTGGCCCCGACGTCAGAGCTGTGGATAGCAACAGCCACCAGGGAAACCTTGGTGACGCTATGGTAGAGACGGCGCGTGTGGGGGGTCTTCTAATAGAATTTCTGTCGGAGATCATCTCCGTCTCTTATGCTCACGTCTGCTTTATTGGATCCCAGTAAGATAAGATGTTGAGGTAGTCAGGGTATTTATACAATGTACGTAGGATCAATGCGGTCGGAGGTCTTGACGAGGAGAAGACTTTATCACTTGTGGAATCTCCTTCTCTTCGCCAAGCACCATCGTCCAAGATCCCGGAGCTTAGGCCCCGCCATCCAACGTTCTTCCTTCCTACTGTGTCCATAGCGATGAAGACAATACGACAGTTTCAGAGGAGCGTCAAGCTGGTTTCTGCAGCTTGACCTTGCTGGGTGTAGGTAGTAGCAGGGATCGGGAAAAAATAATTTGTGGGGCAATAATCAGTACAATAGTGGGGACACTATTTATTATNGGCAATAATACTCAATATACTACCACAGACGACATAATAAAACGACCATAGTGAAGGGAGGACCAAGAACTTGAGTCCTCCAGGACCAGCCATCGTTTATACGTGTTCAGAGCTGTTGGCGCATCGTTTTGAGCTCATTGCCATCTCACTCTGCTATTCACTAGCTCTCCAACAAGTCCAAGCCCAACACCACGCTGACCACCTACCTACCCGCCTCAAGATGCCGACGAGCTCTGAAATATGTGCCTTCTTCTTCGCCGAAGGACCTGAATTCCGCTACACCTGCAAGATCTGCAACGGCGCACGCAAGCAGGGCTCGGCAACTGGCTACTCCAACCTACTATCCCACCTGGGCACCAAGCACCCCGACTACCTAACCGAGATGGCTACAGCTCTGCGCGCCGAAAATGGGTCGATCGAGACATTTGGGTCCGTTCCGGAGGCAGTTGACCATCTGTACCGCTGGATGCGCTGGGTTGTGGTGCGTAACCTTCCTCTGTGTGAGGTTGATGACCCCCTCACCCGAGCGATGTCGCGTCTGCGCCCCACGACATCCAAGGCACTGAAGCAGAAAATGCACTTTGCCGCCGGACGAATCGGCAGAATGATCGAGGGGTAAATGGGCGATGCATTTGGCGTCCTTATTGACGGGTGGACCCACGGCTCTACACACTATATCGCCGTGTTCACCGTTTACATTTTCGGTGGAAATCTCCGGCGCCGGCTGCTCTCCATTTCACCGCTCGAGGATGGGTCACAGACGGCTGATGCCCAGATTGACCACTTCAGGAGAGTTCTGGACCTCTACAACAAGTCGCTTCGCATGTTTTTGCTCGTCGTCGGCGACAACTGTTCTACGAATCGATCAATTGCGACCAAGCTGGCGGTACCTTTAGTCGGGTGTGCAAACCACCGCCTGAACCTGGCCGTGCAAGCTTACTTGAAAAGCTACGAGCCTGAGCTGGATGCGGTGAACGCGTTGATGGTGCAGCTTCGGCAGCCAAACAACAGCGCCGAGCTCGCCAAATTCACCGACCTACGTCCCATCAAGCTGAACGTAACACGCTGGTCGTCTACACGTGATATGGTCGCGCGGTACCTCCGTATCCGAGGCGATATTCGGAAGGTTGAAGCAGTCGAGGGCTTTGTCCCTTCTGCGTCCGCCTACCGGAAACTCGCGGCACTGAATGTGAACCTGGGCATTTTCGACAGTGTGTGCAAGAAGCTGCAAGACGATATGACTTCCATGGCGGACATCAGGCTGCTGTTCAGCTCGCTGTTGGAGAGGTTTCCTGAAATGGAAACTCACCTGGATCCGGCATCAAAAATTGTGCACTCACCCACTTTTGAGAATGCTGCAATCAAGGTGGCAAGTTAACACCTGCTGAGACTAAAAGTGTCGCCAATTTCATCATTGATCGACCGGTCGTCGCCGGTGGAAAACGCAAGAGGGACCACGCCCCGGACTTCGCCACGACGGTTCTACTGGAGGGCGCGGCGCCGCGCAGGACAGGAAGGTCGTCCGTGGTCTACGACGCGCTGCTCACGAAGATCCCGCCCACGAGCAACGCGTGTGAGCGTCTGTTCTCAAAGAAGCTGATCCTGACTCCGCAGCGCGGACGTTTGGCTGATGCTAACTTTGAGGTGCTCACTTTCCTCCGTGTTAATAACGACATGTGGGATGTAGGTACGCTTGTGGACACTACACCGAGTGAGTGAGAATCCCTGAGGGAAAGGTAGTGGCGAGAAACGGTATCCCAAGTGGCAATATATTCCTGGTATTGCTCAATTATTATTATTGTTACTTGTCGTATTGCAGTTACTATTATGCAAGGGATCGATCCTCCGTAAAATAAAACATTGTATTTTCCGATCCCTGGGTAGTAGGCACCATGAAAATTGTGAAACGAGCTTAGGTGAACCAACGGTCCAACTCCACCAACACGTTCACTATACACGTACAAACAGTTTGCAAACGCTAGTGCTAGCAATACAGTTAGCGTTGGTGTGAATACTACGTATAGCTTTGTCTCCGAAGCTGAATGTCAGCGCTGCATTGAGCCCAGCAAAGTGAACCACTTTTAGCTGCGATTTCGCCGCCACATTTGGCAGAATATGGCGTCAGTTCAGTTATGCGCTCACCAAGCAATTGATGTCTGGCCTAGACAGAGTCAGGTCTGGGGGCTGCTCGAGCAAATGCATCGCGCGCTTCAAGCGGGGCTCACCCGCTCATTCCGCAATCCGACGCGCCTCTCACAGCCATGGGCAGAGACGCCAAAGCTTCGGGCGCCAGCGGCCTGGGCTTCAGTGTCCCTCTGACGGCCATCCACGCAGGTCGCAGCGCCAAGCGCCCCAGCAGCGGCGACTGCGACGCTGCAGTGTCGCCCCCGTCCCCCAAGAAGCGGGTGGTCACGCCCCCGCCGTTTGCCGACACCGACCTGGACTCGGCCTCGCCCCGCACGGACGTGAGCTGGCCCTCAGACGAGGAGCCCAACGAGCTGCTGCTGCTGGAGTTGAAGCGAGTCGACGGCGCCGCCGGCCTGAAGAAGGCGTCGACGACCACCAAGCAGCGCTCGAACGCGGCCTTCTCGACCGAGGGCATGAGCGCCGAGGCCATCAAGCAGCACAAGGCGCAGCGCCGGAGAGAGCAAGTGCGCGCCGCGTCGCGACGATGTCGCAATCGCCAACGGAAGGAGACGGAGGATCTGCGCACCAAGGTCTTCCAGCTCGAGGAGTTCATCGCGCACACGATGCAGGCGCACGAATGGGAGACGAGGCAGCAACACGAGCGGATCCAAGCGCTGCAACACGAGAACGAGGTGCTGGCCCAGCAACTTGACGCAGCGACGACGGCCAACGTCGCAGTGGACGATATCGAGCCCGTGCCACTGGGCTCTCCGGTCAAGCTGGAAGACGATACCCTGCCCGATG
Source organism: Phytophthora pluvialis (assembly GCA_001314425.1). NCBI lineage: Eukaryota > Oomycota > Peronosporomycetes > Peronosporales > Peronosporaceae > Phytophthora > Phytophthora pluvialis. Next base: position 19,087 of record LGTU01000628.1, on the reverse strand, counting down.
ATCTGATGCACTGCATTTCCGACGATGAGCCTCGACAGTGGAGTGAAGAGTTGGTATATCACGCCGTGGAGGACACGACCCGACAGCTGGTGACGATGCTGGAGTCGGGCGTGGCGCCGGTCAAGTCCCCGATCATCTTCGGCTGGCAGTTCGACTTCTGGTGCGAAGGCGACAAGTACTTTGGCCGCAACCGCAAGTTCTTCCCCGGCGTGACTGCACTGGAGCTGGGCAAGCGCATGCAGATGGTGGACCCGCAGAGATATATGGACACATTCCCGGAGGTGAAGCAGATGGAAATTCTCCAGGTGTTCGACGAGAACATCTTGGTGATGCGGTTGGTCAAGGCTCTGCCGGGCAAAACCTTCACCCAAGCCGTGAACGCTCGGTTCTTGGCGGCCGCAGCACCGCCCACCGGTTCGACGAGCCGCTGGGTGTACGCCGACCGTACGATCGACGAGCCGACGGACGGCGAGTACGCGCTGGAGAACGAGTGCAACGGCTACGTGTTTGAGGATACGGCGCAGGAACTCAAGGACGGCACCCGCGTCCAGGGCTGCCTGGCTCAGGGGGTGGGTCAGTTCGAGAGCGGCGGACTTGAGTGTAGTGTGCTGCTTGAGGAACTGGCCAAGGCCTTCTCCTCGGTCGTTATCCGATGGGAAAGTCTCTTCATCAACGACTTTATCCCGGACGATGCCGACGGGTTCGCCGACATGGTCCTCGGCCTGTGAGGAAGTAAGTGGCGTATGTTCACATCGATGCAGTAATTGTAATTCACGTAAGTTATCTTGTCTTGTGCTGCGTTAGACGGCTTGCGACTTCACTAATTGTAAATTTTTCACGCATTGCGCTTGCATGGAGCTACTACATGTACAAGTACTGTAGCTTTAGACATGCAACGGTGTATTCCCTCGGCATAGACGACCAGGGCCTCATCTCGGAGAAGACTGTCCCGGCAGATCTCTATTCAAAGGCCCAGTGAGCTCTATACCGACCAGGTTTTCGCGCGAGTTTGTGTGGGTACGACAACCTATCTCACATCATATCCCTGCAATTCAAACTATATGACCTTCTACAGTATAGATACAGCTGCTAATACGATCTAACTACATAAGCACGTAACCCTTCCCAATCCGCTCGCTGATTTTCTATCGTATTAGACAGACCTCACGGCGCTGCTACGCGCAGTTTCAAACATACACGGACAGACAGCCGAGGCCAGCGGCGGAGGGGGCGGAACGAGGCGCCACTCACAAGACAAGTTGCGCCGCCAGCGACACACGAGCGATGGAGCAGCAGCAGGTCGCAGAGACCCTCGCCGTGGACGCGAAGGCGGAGGCGCAGGCCGAGCCGGAGCCGCAGATGGACGCGAAGGCGGAGGCGCAGGCCGAGCCGGAGCCGCAGATGGACGCGGCGGTCGGCAGCCCCCTAGACGACGCGAGCAAGAGCAAGAAGAAGAAGAAGAAGAAGAAGAAGAGCCGGCGCAAGAGTCTGGAGAAGACCCAGGCGGAGGAGCTCCAGACCAAGGACAAAGACGGGCCGGATCCCGAAGAGGAGGAGGAGGAGGACAACCAGAAGGACGGAGCTTCTATTGAGGAGGCTGCACTGACGGAGGAGGGTACCGTGACCCAGGAGGCTACAGTGGAGAGTACCGTGACAGCCACTATTATGGAAGAGCACCGGGAGGACTCGAACCAGGAGCACGAGGCTGCTGCTAGTGGGGACGAGTTGGCTCCTCCGACGCTGGAGCGGACGTCGTCGCTGGACACGTTCAAGGCGTCGGGGACGAAGGCGGTGGGCTCGCTCTTCTCAAGGTTCAAAGTGGGACGCAAGAAGCCGCTGCCGAGTCGCACCGAGTCGGCGGCGAAGCTGGAGCTGGCGGTGCCGTCGCCGGTCAAGATGGCGGTCAAGAAGCTCGAGGTGCCGGAGCAGCAGCAGCTGGAAGACTTGCCCATGCGCACGAAGAGGGATTTCTTCGGAGAGGGCGAGCAAAGCGTCCACGTGAGTGCAGAGAAAGACAAGTACGACACGCTAGAGAAGCAGCGGAAGGCGGAGAAGGAGGCCGAAGAGGCTGCAATTGCCGCTAGACGTACGCCACCGTCGAGCTCGAGATCGAATGCAGAGGTGCAAATTGAGCTTGAAGCTGCCAAGCAACAAATCGAAGCGGCTACTAGCTCGGCCGTGGAAGCTTTTGCGGAGACCGTGGACAAAGAGTCGGATGGCAGCTCAGGTGCTGACACGGCTATTGAAGCGACGACCGAAGTGACGGCTTCAGCGCTTTCTGAACTTGTGCTCGAAGATACGATTACCCCTGACGACGCTACTTCAATTGCCACCCCAGTAGATGAAGTTGAACCGACTATTGGAGTTCTGAGTGAGGAAGCACCCGTCTCGGTGGATACGGCAGAATCTGCAGACGAGCAGGTGACCACGTCAGAGGTGGAAGACGACTCTGTCACCACATTCGTTGACGGGACTGCTACAAATGACACGAGTGAAGAGACCCAGCTTAACGCCGATGCCTCTAAGATTGAGCCTATCTCGCTAAAGCTTGAGCTTAACCTCGAACCGCGTACTGAAACCACGGAGGCCACACCAAATCAAGTTGAAGGAGCAGTTCCTGAGAGTACCGAGACCACGTCGGATGACACCTGTGTCCAGCCCTCTGCAGAGACTGTTCCGTCTGAATCTGCTCAGAGCGAAATTACACCGGCTGAAGAGGCTGAATTGCTCCCAGTGAAGGTTACGCCACCGACATCAGAGCTTATACCCGAAGCTACAGCGCCGGCAAAGCCTGAAAGGATGTCACCTGTCAAGAGTCTTGCCAGCCGCTTCGAAGGCAAGCGTGAACAATCCCTGGATAGCCTTAAGTTTCGCACTGTACGCGAGTTCTTTCCCACGGAGCGCAGTATCCGTGTGGGCGCGGAGAAGCAGAAATACGAAGCACAGGCGCACCAGCAGCAAATGGAGGCAAAGACAGAAGAAGAAGCCAAGGCAAAGTACAAGCCAGGTTTCAAATCTCTTGACAAGGAAGGTGCGTCAGGTGCACCCTCGCCCGAACTGAAGGCTACTGAAGCTGTCAGCACGCCTGCGCCAGCTACTGCTACTGAGCATGGTGCTTTTAGCACGCCCGACACAGCTTCCAGCAGGAAAAAGTTCAGTTTTGACGAGGGATACGCATCTGCCAACTCTCCGAGCAAGTTCAGTGACGAGGCTCTGACACCCGTGAAAAGCATTGCCAGTCGCTTCGAGGGCAAGCGTGAGCAATCTCTTGACAGTCTTAAGTTCCGCACGGTTCGTGAGTTCTTCCCTGAGGAGCGCAGTGTTCGAGTTGGCTCTGAAAAACAGAAGTTAGAGGCCCAATCGCAGCAGGACAATCCTCTTGACAAGCTAAAGTTCCGTACCGTTCGCGAGTTTTTCCCTGAGGAAGGAAAGCGGAGTATTCACGTTGGCGCTGAAAAGGCCAAGTTCGAGGCAATCACGAAGCAACAGGAGGCAGCAGCAAAGGCCGCAGAGCAGCTGAAGCTGAAGCACGCTGCGCCTTCACCAACTCTGGCCGCTGAGAATCTTGATAGTTTCGAGGTATCGCCGAATGATGACGCGACTATTGAGACGTCTTCATCGACCTTCGACGAGTCTCAAGATGTGGCGGCGATACGTGCTGCTGCTACTGCGCCAGGACCGAAGGATGATGGGGCTGCTGGACCGATTGAAGATACTGTCGCAGAAGCTGAAGTCGACGAATGTTTGGAAGAGACGTCTGATAGCGAAGCAGCGGCTCCTGTGGAAGTAGCCTCCTCAGCAGAGGCTGGAGAGAGTGACAACTCAGCGGCAGAACCTGAAACAGCGTTAGAGGATACGCCTGTTGTGACTGACGCGCAAAATGATGCCAAGGGTGTTGAACGAGCTGCACCAGTTAGCAACGATGATATTGATGTGAGTAAGAAGGCCAAGAGCCAGCAACCTGAGAAAACCCCGAGTTCTACTGAAGAAGCTGAAATTACGCAAGAACCTGAAGAGGTTGTGGTGGACGTTGATGATAGACTCGTCGAACGGGATGTCAGAGATGATGCCGAAAAGCCAGAAGAACGTGCCGACGTTGTTATCACTGAAGAGCCCACTCTCAAAGAACAGGTCAGCACTGACACCGAGGAGAATCACGAAAATCACGAAACAACCCACGAGGTTGAACCTACGGTTGACAATGAACCAATCGGTCTGGATCTGGAGGAGCCCGTTGTGTACGATCTAGCTGAATCAAACGCACCTACCGCTAGTGACGTTCTTCCCAAGGAGCAGGTCAACGTGGCGGACGCTGAAAAACTCCAAGAATCAGTCGAGTTTATTGAGGAAAAGACTGCGACAACTGAACTGCTTGAGTTGGATTTTGGGGAGTCGGTCGAGGAGAGTCAAACCGAATCATCGGTCACTGCAACTAGGGGAAACACCTCTTCTAGTGCTGAGGTGAATGGGCTGGACATTCAGCAACTCGTGGAACTCCAAGATGACGTGACTGAAAGTCAGCCTGAGGAAGAGGAGAGTGCCCCGAGTGTTGACAACGGACTTGTTGAGCTAGATCTTGGAGAGTCTCCAGCTGAAACCCCGAAAGAGCAGTTCAATCAGGAACCTAAGTCAAAGCGTTCAATGCTGACTACGGAACGATCATTCGTGATGGAGGATGATCACACTATCGAGACCGAGGACACGGTTGTTGTTGGCGAACGCCCAATGACAGACGGTGAGGATGAATTTGAGCCGCTGTTGCCATCAAAGACGCGCCCAGCGCACGAATTACATGCTGCGATTACTTCTCGAAAATCAATGAAAGAGTCAACGAAGGAAACCTCGACACCTAGGTTGACTCGCAAAGTGTCTGCCGGATCAGTGGGATCCGCGAAGTCCCCGCCAGCTAAGACGACAGTTCCAGTGCCTATGAAGCGTGCATCGATTACCGCGCCTACTGCATCTTACTTGGCCAAGAAGGCGGCAGAAGCAGCGGAGCTGCACAAGTCATCACCGCAGCTTAAGAAGCGAGGCTCAGCATCTAAGCTTAAGGGCACGATTAGCGAGACTGGGTTCATCAAGCCCCCACCTGCTGCTCCGACCGTACCAATTCCAATGAGGAGAGCCTCTATCACCGCGCCAACGGCCTCGTACACGTTGAGGAAGGCTGCCGAAGAAGAAGCCCATCGAGCATCCCCTCAGCCCAAGCAACACCACTCGGCGTCAAAGCAGAAGGGTACTGTCAGCGAAACCGGATTCGTTAAATCCCATCCAGCCGCGCCTACAGTTCATGTCCCCATGAAGAGGGCGTCCATTACAGCGCCTACTGCTTCATGGCAAGCTAGGAACATTCCAAACCACGACGCAAGCGAATCCCACACTGCCCCGAAAAATCACGCGTCAAAAACTAAGGGCACTGTTGGCCCGACTGGCTTTGTTAAGCCGATCCCGCCCCCACCTACGGTTCCTGTGGTACCGAAGCGTGCATCCCTTATGGCGCCAACCGCCTCTTACATGGCGAAGAAGTCGGCTGAACATGCTGACGAGATCGATGTTGCAACTCCTTCGACCCCTGCTCGGAACAAACGGTACTCGAACGTCAAGAGCAAGGTATTGGAAGACATGCTGTCTGGATCGACCCACACTGTTTCCCATAAAAAGATCACGAAGGAGGAATTCATCGCTGCTGAGCGCCGAAAGAGTTTCGGTTCCGCTGGTGTGCGAAACGTGCTCGATGTGGTTGTTGATCGACGTGCCTCGCTGACCGCTCGCATGACAATTGATGGACCGCCTGAGCCTTTTATCCGATCAGCAGTTTCACGCAAGAAATTGAACTCGACCGTTCCTCGCTACATGAATTACGAGAACACACCAGGTTACTCTGAACGTGCTCGGAAGCAGTACGAGCGCCGCAAACGGCTGGAGGAGGAGAATGCTGCGAAGTCCGAGAAGCGTCAGCGTGAACTGCGCACGTTTTTCGCCGAGCAGCAACAGAAGTCGTTGATGTTGAGCGAAGCTGAGGTTCGTCGTGGTTTGGAGGCTCACGAGTTTGCCAAACTGGCAAAGGAGAGCGAGATAGAAGTGCAAAAGACTCTGAGGAGGGAAAAGCAGCGCGCGCGATCAACCCGTAGCCACCGCCGCCCTTCGTCGGCAACTTCAAGCGCGGATGCCTCGTCGTCGAATGGCGTAGCTTCCCGCACATCGAAGAAGTCGTCCGTGTCGTCTGTATGTGTAGAAGAGAAAGTTGTGGCGGTGCCTGCGGTGGAATCGACTGTACTGGAGGAGAAGGAAATGGTTGAGTCAACAGTCGTTACTGAAGAGACCGTCGAGGTGGCTGACGAAGAGGTTGTCACAGACGAACATGAGGTCGTCATCGAGGCGCAGCAAGTTGAAGAGAAGACGATTCCTGTCCCTGTCGTGGATGATGACCCAGCACTGGAGCACGTGGCCAAGAAGATTGACTTCGACGAGGCTAGCAGCGACAGTGACGAAAAGGATGTTGCGAACGAGTAGACTCGCGGAAACAAGTGAGAGTAGGACCGTTCGTCATGGCTTGCGCGAGAAGTGCGTAGCGTAATGGAGACAATGTTAGTGCTTTGGTTGATTGTCAGTCGATGCTCCGAAGCCCGCTATTCTTGATCCCAGCAGTTCATCAAGTACCCCGATCGTAACGCCCCCAGCGAGACGGCTCAAGTGCTGCAGAGCTGGACTCTCTTCCTTCGTCATGGGCAACTGGCTTGGGTCCATCGCAGACTCCATCCTCGACTACCTGGATGATCTCTCGGAGAAGCAGCCGATGCAGTCGTGGCTCAAGTGGCGCTCCGAGTCGAAGAAGCAGCTCTTTCAGGAAAAACTTCAGCCGCAGGTTGCCGCAGCAGTTCGACACAAGTCGGTCGTACGGGCGAGTTTGGTGGTTTCTGGTCCTGATGATCTCCCGAAAATATTCACTACCGCTCGCTCACTGAACGTGGAGTGGAATCTGTGCGATAAAATGGACCCTGCACGGCGAGTTGATGTTGTTAGTGACCACAAACTGCTTCGCAAGCGACAAAAAGGTCTGTTCGTGGACAAGAGCACTCGGCTACAGGTGCATTGTGATACACGCACGCTGGCCCAGAATGAACTGGAGATCATGTGCTACATTGCCAACTACTGTGACACGTACAAGCAACCAATCCACCGGAATGTCGTACATTTACTCGGTTACTACTCCGCCAGTGACAGGCTTCATGAGATCATCGAGTTTTGCGAGCTGGGAACTCTCATGAACGCCTACATCGAAAGCCCGCAAGAAGGCTTACGTCTCACGTTTTCACCTACAGAAGGAGAAGTGTGTGATGCCATGTTTCAGATCTGCTTGGGCCTCCAGTTTCTTCACGAACATGGCGTTGTGCATTGCAATCTTGGACTCGAAAATGTCTTCGTCACCAGCGAGAACTTACTGAAAATCGGCGACTTCGAGTACTCGGTCTTCGTGGGGTCAGACAACCAGCAGCAACCGCTATCAAAGTTACCTCCGCCGCCACTGAAGACATACGTCGCTCCAGAGATCGAAGCTTCCAAGCCAGGAGAGCGACTAGATCTCCAAAAAGCCGACGTGTGGTCTGTGGGAATCATGTTCATCCTGCTGCTGACGAAGAAACCTCTTTTTGATGCTGCTCGACTGGATGATAACGGGTTTCAGATGTTCTGTCGCGTGGGTCTACGCTCCTACTTGAAAGTCATGTACCTCGAGCAGTCCGCGATATGTAAACTGTCAGCTGAACTTCTGGAGTTTGCTGAAGGCCTTCTGAATTTGAATCCGAAAGCGCGATTCACTATGCGTGAGGCACTGGAAACCAACTGGTTAAAGAACGAAAAAGCCTCCTCTAGACTCCACTCTCGTGCAGAAAACTTAGCTGTCGCTTCGTTTCACAGCGATGCTGTTGCAGCTCACTCAATGAGCGGGGAACATCGCAAACAAGAATGAAAAATGATGTGGTTGATCGGATTCAGAACGGAAAACTTGATGGGTAGACTCACTTCATCAACGAATCAGGCACGCTATTTTTCGGCAGCAGAGCTTCGATACGAGCGAGCATTACCGGTTTGATGGTATTTCAAGCGGCCTCTTTTTCGACAGCCGATAGACGTTGAAACCAATGAATCAAAATGTTTTCAATACGTTTTTAAGGTCCGTGAATCAAGTTCTTGTTTTTCAGAGGTGAGCCCGCAACGAATAACTCCTTCCCGGCAGCAGTCACAGATACCACCGAATTGACCCAGCTGTAATAGCGTCGTATTGATATTCCGGATCCATGATCGGTGGGTAAAATCAGCGCGATATGATGAGCCCACAGTCTTTAGATCAAAACGTTGTTGTGCACGCCCACCGACTCAAAGAGACTCACATTGAAGATAAAGTTCCAAGTATCACTCATTATTTCTTGTACATGTTGACTTCTGCAGAAACCTTAGTTTCAGCTTCAAATAACCTTCACTGAGAAATTGAGGTTGGTGTGGCAATATTCACGTGTTCTTTTTCGTTGTTCACCGGTTATCTACATAGAGACTCTCCTGAATTTGTTGGTCCGAATGCTTGGAGTAGTATGCGTTCGTTTGAGAATACAAGATCGCAAAGTTCTAAGGGTTTTTGAAACAAGCATTCTACATGTACCAGGAACAAGTTTTGTATTGAAATACTTGAAGTATTAGGAAAGTACAAGTTTTTTAAGGTTTGATTCCTTCCTGGGGAATAACTTCGTCGAGCTACAAAAGGTCGGTCTAGCCACAACATTCCGTTCAACTTTTGTTATTTCAGAGATAAAATTAATGGACATTCGCATCATCTTGAGCCTACGAGTTCTACAAATGGCTAGCTGATGGAATGTCGGTTGTCCCAAATGAGAGTTATCCTGAAGTCTCGACACGTATCATCTCCTACTCTATTTGGTGATTCTATACATTTCATCCCACAATTCTAGCTGAGCACTGGTACTCCAGGAAGCGGGCGAGCAATCAACCGATTGAAGGAGCACCTCCCAGTTTTCTTGAGCTGCATTCATGAGAACCGGCGAGTAGCCAGGTTGGAATCGAGAGCTGAAATTCGTAGCGACACCCGCTATGATCTGATCGAGATCCGAACAGTATGGAGACCCACCGGCAGCTATTCGGGGGTCCATATCGATCGAAGTTTGGGCAAACGAGTCGATCCAGGACCAAAAGGAATCGATACTGGTATCAGTCACATCCAAATAGGTGAAAGCTGGCGTAAGTTGAACAAGTTCGGGTAATGCGCGGATTTTTGTTTGGCATAGTATCAAAGTTAAACCTGCAACTTCGAAAATCTCAGGAGGAACGTCTATGATCGGGCTGCCTGTTAAGACAAGATGGCTCGGCCGTAAGCGCACAAGAGATGGCTCCACAACCTCCAAGTTACTATTTTGCAAGTAAATCATAGCCCCGACGATCCACTTGGAATCAAGATCATCTGGCAGCGTTTTCAAATTCGTTTCGCAAAAATAAATGGTGAGAAGATTCGTCGGGAAATCAAGAGACTGAAAGCCAAGTGGAAGTACACTATCGGTCATGTTGACACGGATCATGGAAACGCTGCTTAACTTGGCGTGATGCAAATTAGTGACAGCAGCGGCCATGCCCCATTCTACAATGGTGGAATTGTACACCAACACATCTTTCAGTCCAGAAAATCCACGTAAACTCTCGGACACTTCCACAGCTTCACAATGGAAGATATGCAGTTTTACAACTGTACTGCCGTCAAATCTACCCCACGCTGACGTTATTACCCCCCAGCGGGAATGACCCCGCTGAGACTACACTTCCCCCTAAATAGCCCCAGGAGCCTCGGACTATCTGTGTGGGTTGTGGTGGATGCGAAGCCGCAATATTAAACTCGTAGCAGTTGACGTTAACCACAAAACAGGAAGGAAGTGCTCCTAACATGGGGTATACCTTTGGCGTGCATTCCGACAGTGGTGTCTGCAGGGCTGCCTGGATATGCAGCGCTACGACGACGACACCCCACACAGCAAAGCAATAATGTACAAATGTGTGCCCCCAACGTGATTTCAACGCCTTCAGCGATTGCCATACAGTCTGCATTGCAGTGGATTGTTTGGGGGTGCGGCTGCTGAGCCTTATAAACGTCCCACAACCTTCTGCTTCCGGATTCGCAGCTAACGTTGCTGGAGAACTAGCACAATGAGCAACTTGGTTTCTACTTATGGAAGCCGACAAAAGGAGTTCCTTCATATCCCCAGCACTCGCAAGAATCCCCAGGGAGAAAACAGTCCGGGACATTAAATCAAGCCAAGACGCCACTAAAACAATCTGCGCCTCGTTAAGCATTTGCGCTAGCCATGCATCATTTTCGAGTAGGTCGTAGCTAAATCCGGTCAGTTCGACGTCGTATTGACCCGCGTAGCTTACCACAATCAGGATTGAAACTCCAATAGTCGACATAAGGTCGAGCATGCAATCGCACAGGACAACCCAAAAGCGTCGACGCGCTTCATCAAGACGAAACCATTTTGAATATATGAGCGCAGACGACCAGCAATTGACCGCGAATAGACCGACGTAGATGCGGTTTAGTAGTATTCCGGGCAGAAACTTGCTCATTCGAATTGCGTGCGCGGTTTGAAGTGTGGTCTCCACTAGTTCCCGGCAGACGATGATGGCGTCAAAATGGCGTCCATTCACGCCGAATAACCCACTCCGACCAGCTAATCTGTGATAGTATATCGACAGAATTCCCACAGCTAGTTGAACAGTCGATTGGTCTTCTTTCGTGAATCCCATGGCACGTTCATTTGATCTCAAGACTGTTTTTGATTGCCACAGAGAGAATATTAAACTACGCTGCCAAACTGAGCCGATAACCATAAGCACTGCGCTCAGGCCGTGCAGCCCCGCCAACGATATGTGCACGTAAGCGATGGTTCGATAGTTTGTAGGATCCATTCCAACCGCATTTTCTTCCAGGACCATATTCAAAATGGTGTCAGTAAAATTTGGCGTAAGCCGCGTTGTAGATGAAGGTCACGAGGTGCACGCTGAAGATGATGCACCACCAGAAGGCGAACCAGCAGAATGAGCGACGCATGTGACTCGAGGAAGAACTTGCAACAGACAAAGGCTCTAAAGCAGGCGTCGTTTCGCACAAAGGCACAGGGAAAAGTTTTCCAAAACTACTTCCCCGCAACGAAGAGAAAATAGCATTGGGATTAAAAAAGGTTGACAAGGTCTCCAAAGCTGCTTAGCACGAGGATGTCGCAGCTGCTGGAGAGGCTGCGCTCAGCAGACCACCAGCTCTCCGACACCACAAAAACCTTTCTCAAGATCATCTCGTAGTGCCCCCATCGAAATCGATGACGGGACGGAGCACCACATTTTTGCACCGCTTGGCAGAGCTGGAGCAACTGCAGGGAGGCGTGAACGTGACGACAAACCCAATTGCGCTCTAAGGTGTCCGAGGCGGCATACTGGGGAAACCTGGTAAAATCAATGACTGATACAGTAACATTTAAGTGATGTTTACTGAAATCTGGCGACTTCGGTGCACATCTAACAGATTCCATGCAATGACTCCATCTCGCTGAAAAGCACATCATGAACTGATCAGGTTTCATTTCTGCTTCCCCAACCGAATTCCATTGGTGTTCGGTTTTCCTGAAAGTCTGTGCAACCGTGTCATCCAGAGCGAAAATTGAACTAATTTTCGCTCTGGATGACAAGATAGCTAAGCATTTGCTGCTCGTTCTGTATGATAGAAATCGGGGACACGAAGGACGAACGAGCTTGTTTTAATGATGATTTTCTTGCAAACTACCGCCAACATGAAGCATCGCCATATTCAGCAGTGGCGATGGCCTCCTCGATCGCCCTACAGATGACCAGCGCGGACGCTCGCGAGCGCCTCCTTCTCCGGGATCTGAACCTTGTAGTCCACCGCCGCGTCAATGCACGCCTTGACCTCCGGCGTGATCTTCTCCACGAAGCGAATGGCCTGCAGGTTCTCGTCCAGTTGCTTCTTGGTGCGCGCTCCCAGCATGACAGTCGACGCGTTCGGGTTGGACACGCACCAGGCGACGGCCATCTGCGCAAGCGAGCAGCCCAGCTCGTCCGCGATCTTCTGCAGCTCGAACGTCTTTTCCACGCGGTCACGGAAGTCTGGCACCATTTTGTTGTAGAACTCGGTCGAGAAGCGAGAGCCCTCGGGAATGTCCTTCGTGTATTTGCCAGATAGCACACCATACCCCAGGGGCGAGTACGTGGTCAATCCCAGCTTGTACTTCTTGAACAGGTCCAGGAATCCGTACTCCACGCGAGGACGGTCGAAGATATTGTACTTGGGCTGCTCCACCACGGGTCGGATGAGTCCGAGATGGTCGGCGATCTCGCATGCCTCTGCGATGTCAGCGGGCATCCACTGGCTCGTGCCCCAGTAGAAAGCCCAGCCTTGGTTGATAACGTAGTTCATGGCGCGGACAGTCTCCTCAATGGGAGTGAAATCGTCGGCGCGGTGGCAGAAAACCACATCAACGTAATCGAGTTGGAGACGTTTGAGCGAGGCCTTGAGGCCCTCGACGATGTGCTTGTGGCTCAGTCCCTGGTCGTTCGGCCCCGTTTTAGTACCGACGTGGATCTTCGTGGAGATGACGAGGTCTTCGCGGGCCCACACGGTCTCCTGGATGCCCTTCTGGATGGCGCGACCCACGACCTCTTCAGACTTGCCACCGATGTAGCACTCGGCGTTATCGTAGTAGTTGATACCGCTCTTGAAGGCGTGGGCCATAATGTCGTACCAGGCTTCATCGGAACAGCGCTCGTCCCAGGTCATCCAGGCTCCGAGGGAGATTTTGGAGACCAGCAAGCCCGAGTTGCCGAGGAAGCGGTAGGTCATTTTGGCTGGGGCGGAGGCGCTCATACTTGATCCTTGCAGTCTCGTGGTGGTTGGGTAGAGGGGAAATTGACAAGTGAGCTCTCCCACTTGGCCTTGTACGAACGCGCCCAGGAGGGGATTATGCAGTCATTCGGGATTATGGTGCTGCAACGATGGAGGATTCACCTGGTGAGAAGATGTGCCATCAATGTGAAGATTATGAAGTCGAGTGCAGAGCATCATCGGCTGGGCCAGCAGTGCAACGCTCGCCCGAGGGGTGACTTCACACGGAGGTTTAGCTGATAGGAAGTGTAGAGACCAATGCTGGGATCGAGGTGCAGTGTATTTCGTACATGTAGTGATCTTCCAGAAGACGACGTTTTGGAGCCTCCACATATTCTGGGTAGCCACCCATGTCAAACAGAACGACCGGGATGCCAACGAGGTGGACAAGAACACGTCAAACTGTAGCAGTGATGGGGGGGGGGCTGAGGATATTCAGCAGGGTCGGAAAAATAATTGCAATACAACTAATAGTTATGTTTTCCAATTTAAGTTTTTATTATTGGGTTTCGCCTTGTCCAATACAATACAGAATTGCCCCAATTATTAGCAATACATATGGCAAAAGGTGCGAATGACTGCCGAAGAAGAACAAGCACCAGCAGCAACTCGCATTGCTGGCCGAAACAAAGCGGTCCCGTGACCGCCGTCAAGAATCTCCAACCACCCAACCACCGGCACGCTCCGCCTGGGCGGAGCTCAAAGAGCGAGCTGAGATGACGCCTTGGTGCTGCCCGTCCCTCGAAATCCCGAACCACGATACGTCGTCGGAAGACGACTCATCCGACTGAGACGGGCCAGACACGTTCACACTGTGAACTTCACAGTAGAAGCAATATACGCAAAGAAGACGGATCGTTATGGTAGTGTATACTACTTTGTTAGTTGGCTTGGCTATCGTGAACATACGTGGCAACCTGCAGTCGACTTGCCCCAGTGGCCCGTGGACCTCCGCTCGTGGATCCCGATAGGTGTCCCAATTGGCATCAGAGGTCGAGATAGACATGGAAGGCGCTAAGCATCAATACACCATAAATAGCGGCAATTTTTATTATTGTTTGTCTCGGAATTGCCGTTTTTACTACTGGGTTGCACCCAATACAATATAATACAATATTGGCGGACCTGATATTCAGCACATGTCGCTTGGTACTTAGTAGAATTGAGCAAAGCAAAGTTGTGTTTGTCCAATATGGACACTCGCTGTTGGAAGATTGTCTTCCGCCTTGAGAGGCATGCTCACGTGTTGCACACTGCTTTGGAAGACATGATCAACGATGTAGGGGTTGAACGTCAAGGTGGCGGAGGAACTGCTGTTCTTTGCCCGCTGATTCTCAAGTTCGCGTTGGATTGCGAGTCGTGTAGAAGGAGCATTGGCATTGATATTGCCGAGGTCATCCCACAAGCTACACGCTCGGGTTCGACTATTTGCAGGGATCGGCAAGGCATTGGCAAACTCGACGCACGTTGAATGGACTTCGTTCGTTTACAATTTCAAGTTTAGGTCTGAATATGATATTGACACTACACAGCCAATCAAAATTCGTAAATATCATTACTATCATTCCAGTAATGGCCCTCGTCGCCACGCTGAGCGACGCGGAGCTGCAGCTCTCGCGCGTGACGGGCGTCGTCCGGCTGCACGCGAGGCTCACAGAGGCCTCTCTCGAGTCGGAGGATGTTTGGGAAAGTATAGGGAACAAAGGGGACGTGCTAGCATTGGTCGGAAACGTGGAGCGAGCGCAGAGTGAGCTGCACGGCTCCACGCAGCAGCTTCTGGGGCTGATCAAGCGCAGTTTAAACGGGGATTTGGTTGGAACGGAGGTATTTTTGTTTTGTTTTATTACGGTAGTCTATTGTTATATTTATATGTTCTGGCTACCTGGTGATGCTGTAGGTTGGAAACGTCGATGACTCGGAGACAGAGGACGAATTGGAACATTGTGGGTTGGAGCCACCGATTTCGATCAAATTGGAAGACACTGAATACAATGCGGAGACGCTGGATGAAAGTACGGGAGTTACCACACAAATGAACCAAGACACTGACCGTGACGTTGAGCCGAAAAAGGAACTTGTGGATGATATGGGGTTCAACGCATTGACAAATTGTGGTGGCAAAGCAAATGAAATGGCGAGAAAGAACATTGGCGATGGAGAGACTAAGAAAATCATTGTGGATGCGGACGAACGCGGGATAGTATCGTGGAAGCAGGCTGTCGAAAATAATGCGATCGATGCAGAGCGTGGGCTTCTTGAGCAATTTGGATTTGGAGACGTTGAGGGGGGAAACGCAGCAACAATTGAGAAGATGGAGGGCGTTTCAACAGCCCACATCGACTCGGTATCTGGAAAAGGCGATGGTTTGTTCGTCCAGTCGAATCTCTATTTTCCTCCGATCAAAACTAAACGATCAAGACGCACCAGGCGAAGCGGAAAGAGAAAGCGCACTACTTCAGTAGATACCAATCATTCGGCAGGTACTGAAGACGGAATGCTAGATCGTGTGTCAGCGGTGTCTGAAGCAAGCGTTGCTACTGGCTGTGTCAAAAATGAAAGCAAATCATCCGGCGGCAGCGTAACACTTGCTTCCGATCGTGATTCCAGTCATAAGGAAGGAGATGGACAATTCCTGGAGGTGACCCCAGAGATGAAGCCACTTCAACTATTTCTCGACGCTGCCAAAGAGACAAAGCAATCAATTGAAGCTATGATACTGCAGCAAGACACCAATGCTACTTCTCCTGCTGTAGTAGACCTTGTCTTGGTCAAGAAATGGAATTTAGCTGTGAAGCATCACTTCGCAAGGGCCAATAAATTAATTTGCTCGCTTCTGGTCTCACGGACGATGAACGAGAATGTTGCTACAGCGTTCTCTGAAGCTACGGTGTTGGCGGTCTCTTTAATGACGACTGCTGATTCAAACGGAATATTTCGGCGCTCCTGGATTCTGCAAGCAATGACGCTTTTGGATAACGTTCATGTCCAAGTGAAGAAGTCTTCGTTTGCTCAAGTACTCGTATCAGTATTTCAAAGTCGAAATGCTTTACTTGAGCATTGCGAAAAATGTTTTCCGGATGTGTTAGACGACACAATGGGTTTTGTATGCATGGTCGAAGAAACCGAAGCTGAAGAGGTTGACGTAAAGCGCTTGCAAAGTATCATTTCTACTCTGTCCCATAAAATTACTAGGGACTCTGCGTACTGCATACTGAGGCACCAAGTGGACAACATCAAGCCGTGGACTGAAGTGCAGTGGCACAAGTTTTCCAAGGCTGCTCTCATTATGTCCAATTGGATGCAGCTAGCAGTAGCATCGAACTTGCCACCGCCAAACTTGTTCAAGGGGATGCTCGACGCACTGGCAAATATTGAGCACAAGTTTCCTGGGAGAGCTCCCAAGACCCTTTTTGAGTATGTGGACACACTGGAGTGAATTTATACTGATGCGGGATCTAACACTGCTTGATACGATCTGTTTTCTATAGTTTTTGCGGGCGCCAGAGTTCCCAGCTCACCGGAACTTATGATTCTACACCAGCATCAATGGAAAGTTCGAGCTCTGGTTTGGACGCAATGAGAACGGGAAGAGTGCCAGATACAGGCAATTGCAGCGACATATCGAAGCTTCTAGCAACAAAAATCAAGCGGGTGAAAACGTCTGATGATTTCCCAGCTGATTGTCGTCCCGACATCAAAGCATACTATGAAATGACAATACAGCTGGCCCAACGCCTAGAAGCCGGCGAAGAAATAGTATCATTCTCGCATGAAGCCAGCGATATCCGACAATTGTTCGGGAAAGCGCATCAGGTAAACCGCGTATTCATGATGGCACGCGAAGATGTGCATCCAGACACCCAACAGCTTTTCGGTGAAGCAACGGCGATCTTGACTGATTTAATTTGTCGTTGTCCAAGTGAAAGTGTGGGGTATTATTTTCTGAAAGGACATTTGAGGCAATACGCACATATTCTTCCGATATCCGCGACACATTTCGCCCACCTGGTTGAAACACTGAGGGCAAGCTATGGGAAACTGGAAGATTATTGGGAGAAGTATTTTGCTGATCCTGTACAGGCAATGCGAAAGCACGTGGAGACAACTGAAAAGCATCTCGTGGACCTGGACCCCCAAAAGCTAAAATATCCAATGCGGCAGTTGCAATGTCAATTTCGCGATGCTTGCGAAGTCCGTATCCAGACGCCTGGGTGCGGGGCGTCCCCTATCCAAACGCAACAACATTGTGAGGATTTTATGAAGATCGGGTTAGCTCTCAGCAGATGGATCACACGTATTTTGGAAGGTGGAGGGCGCTTACCGCGACTGCGGGGTTTGCCTACGTTTTTATCCAAGCTGATTGAAGTCGAAGCAATCTCAGCAGGGAGTATACCTCCGTCGCTGGTGGAGTAAGTACAACGCCTGCTTTTTTGTGAATCTTCAATCGGTTGCTTACAATTGATTGTGTTTTGGTTTTATGTAGAAGTGTAAGACAGCTGATTGATGGATGCAAAAAACATAGCATAACCAAGGCTTCAGGGGGT
Organism: Phytophthora pluvialis; assembly: GCA_001314425.1. Classification (NCBI taxonomy): domain Eukaryota; phylum Oomycota; class Peronosporomycetes; order Peronosporales; family Peronosporaceae; genus Phytophthora; species Phytophthora pluvialis. The sequence goes on along the minus strand of LGTU01000628.1, from coordinate 1,594 downwards.
CTTGCTTCACCATGCAAAGGAACATGACTTTGTTATGGGACACGGAGGCCTGAACTATAGGGCATTTCAACGCTTCAGTTGCAAGGCAGCGTTTGGCATACCAGGAAGCTCATACAACTCTAGTAGCGGTCTTGCGTGAACGTCATCATCGAAGCTTTTTTTTATCCTTCTTGCGGCTTGATCACTGTGTTTTTCTCTTTCAGAGCATTTATGCAGCTCGAGCACTTTCGATTAGGTGCTAATGCAGGTGCATCCTTTGCAGTAAACTACGTGGCGTAGTGAGGAAATGAAGTGGGTAAAAAACATCACTAAGTACATACTAAACAGTACGATGCAGTGTTGCCTTCTCTCAGGGTCCTATTCGCTACCAAACAGGTCTGCGAAAAGCACGCAATCTATGGGCGCTTACACTTTTGATCCTTCCCATAGCTGTAGCCCTCGTATTGCGATGTCGTCTCGACGGAAACGAGACGAAATGGTCTCGCTAATGTGGTTCAGGCACGTAGAAGCAACCTCAGACCTAGACTATTATTCTACAATGTGTCAGACGGAGAGCCCTTGCTGCTCGCACCACCGTCTAGCATAGGATGCAAGTAACAGGCACACATTCGTCTGTAGAGATGACAAATACGATATTCATTCGCTTTACTCTTTCGGCCTGCGTTGTTTTCATTGGCTCTGTCCGGATATGGATCTGCCTAGCTTCCGTTATTCGGACCCACCTCTCGATCTAGATGGCTTTAGCATCTACAGTGACTGGCTCAGGAACTCAACGGCGGCTAGCCCACATCCAATAAGCTAGGGCGACTTGGTGCCAATGATAATAGACTAATACATTCAGGTGGAGTCGCAGTACCCTCCATTCATTGATGCCGTCAATTTGCAGTGCAAGTGTAAAGCCCAACGCTCCTCCAATGCTCACTGTCGAATTCGGCTTCGACCTCGCACTGCCAACCACCAGCGACTTCCTTTAGCGCACCGACTATGAAAACTTCGTTCTCGGTACTCGTCACCATGACCGTGCTGGTTATGGCCACACTCAGTGTCCCCGGAGCGCTTGCTGACCCATCCGCCGTCTCGAACAAGAACACCAACCTGCTCAACACTTCCATGCCTTGTCACGACGAGAAGGCATCATGGGCACCGGCGCGCGCTCTAGTGGAGATGGGATCGCCTCAGCAGCAGGGGTCTCCTCAGGACGACGGCAAGAAGAAACCCCACCAGCACCTCAGTGACCCCAACAACAAGGACATCAAGCAGGCTCCTCGTGCTCTGGGCCAAGCTCCAGCGGTGACTCCATCTCCAACTACTGCAGCCAACACGAGCGCCACGCCTGCTCCCACGAAGACGAGCACGCCGAAGCCCACTCCTGCTGCCACGACGTCGAAGGCGACTTCAGCACCAACCAAACCGAAGACGGCGACGCCTTCTCCCATCACGACTAAGCTAAAGGTGACCCCGGCTGCTACGAAGTCGACGACTACCCCCACTCCGACCACCAGCAAACCCACGCCGACGCCAACTGCTGCCAAGTCGAAGACGCCGGTTCCTACCGCTGCAACTGCAACGAATGCGAGCAAGAATTCCGGTGCTG